>CAJUYH010008303.1:0-12673 GCA_910591685.1 Galerucella tenella | reverse complement strand
ACCGTCCACTTTGTCCAGCTTTACTAGAGCAAACCATTAATTCAATGTGTGCCCTCTTATTATCTATTTTAAATCGTCCCTCGATTTGATGGGGTTCCTTCTCCAATGCCGATGACTGAAGGCACAAGGCAATAATATTAATTACTGTTGTTGTGGATTTCGTTTTACCCGTTAATATAAGATGTCCAGCATTTAAAACGTGTTCACCTTCGTAAACTCATTTTGAATTTTTGGTCCCTTCCAAATACTTCATGTAATCCACAATACTCAGCCTAATTTCACTCATCTGTAAGTAAAAATAGTATTATGTTTTTAGGTTAATGTAGTAGATAGGGTAAACATACCTTTGTAAACAGACCTAAAAATATACACTAACTATAAAAATGATAAATGAATTTATCTAACACGACACACTAAATACTTAACACAACACCGATCAAAACACTGTTCTGTGATATTTTTACACATTTTTTTGCCTATATTGGTGAAAAAAGTGTTAAGCTCTTCTGATTTTATTTTGTTGTCTCTTATAACAGAACCATTTTCAAGGATAATATCTGTATCAGCTATATTACCTCGTCATTTTTCACCACAAACTTCATTTATTACATTCCAGATTTTTTTGTAATTTGAACCAGCCTCAGTAATTTGGGTTTTATAGAAGTTATTTTTGGTTTGTTTGATTAGTGTGTTGAGTTTGTTCCTGAATTTTTTGTATTCTATTTCAAGTTCTTGTGAGTACTGTTTTGCTTATTTCTTTTTAAGGTAATTTCTTCTATTAATAGAGTTTATTAGACCTGTGGTAATCCACGGTTTCAATTTGATATGCTTTTTAGATTTTACTATTTGAGTGTTTGTAGCCATTGTAATGTAATGATTAAGTTTGTTAATAAATGTATTATAACATAATTGGGGGTTCATTTCTGTTATTACACTTTCCCAGTTTTCATCTAGCAGAAATAAGTTTAATTTATTAAAATCAATTTTGGTTATTTTCTTCTCGACTTTCAATTGTTTTGGTTTATTTTCTGTAAATGAAATGTCAATAAAAGGTGCAAAATGATCTGTGATATCTGTATGGAGTATTATGGGAGTGATATATAGTTTGTCTTTTAAACAGTTTCCTTTTCGCACAAACATATGGTCTACAGTAGATTTTGAGTCTTTTGTGACCCTAGTAGGTTTGTTTATGTATGATGGAAATCCGTGTGACACTAGAATATCTAAATAATGGTTTGTGTCATTACTATTTGTATTTAGGATGTTTATGTTAATGTCTCCTACATATATTTCAATATTCTGTTTGTGTACTTTTGATAGATAGTTTTCCAAATCATTTATGTAGTTCCGAGTGTCTGTCGCAAGTGGAACTTTTTTGTACACCAAGAAAAAGATTTATTTGTGATAATCAAAATCTTATTTTGTTATTGTTATTGTCGTCAAGAAAGGATTTGTTTCAACTTTGGAAAGTAATATTGTTGATGAATAAAAACATATTCATTGTCATCAATTAAATGAGTTATCTATCGAAAATTACATTTATTCTCGTAAAAATGTATCATATTTGTCTCAAACAACATTTATTGAGGTATAATGACAAAATAGTTATATTAATCTTTGAAAGCATTTAAATTGAATAAAGTAGTTTTCCAATAACAGATACTTATTTTTGCAAGCTAACTATATTGTTTTTTCATAAAAAAATCACTCTGTGGCAGAATGACATTTCTTTATCATAAACAAATGTATTGTATCGGTAAAATATATTTCTTTACCAAGATATATTGTCTGGGTTAACGATATGCTTTTTATTCGTAAAAAATGTATCTTCCCAGCAAATTATATTTTTTGTAGGAAACAAAAAATGTTCCTTCTTCAAGAAAACTATTAATTTTTACTAAAATTCAACACATTTATCATAACCGAACCATAATTTTCATAAACATTATATTGCCTTATAGTGAAAAAATATATTTTCCTAAAAAACCGAATTATTTATGGTATTTTTTTTTGTTTATGGAAGTTACCTACATGCACTATTCAATACACTGAGCTTTTGAAATGTTTCTAAATATTCAGAAATATATTGAAAGTTCACGGTGTATTAAGCAGTATGGGTAAATTCCACACGGTTCTCTGAATTTCCAGACTATGTCGAACAACAAAGTTGACTTTCGTTTTGTATGTGTGGACTAGTCGATCGAATTGGTCGATGGTTAGTCTGGACACGGATTAAAATTACATTATTTATATGACAAACATGTTTAAATCTAATAAAAATTAATGGTCTCTATTTATGCATAAAACTGTTCAGTAGGAAAGCAGGATAGGAATAAAAAACTTGCTGCTGAATATTTTGATCTATTAAAAGGAAAACTATACATTTTTAAAATAGATACCATACATTTATAAAATAGAAACCATACATTGTTAAAATTAAACATACCTACATGATCTAAAACAAAACCAACAATGGTATCCACAAGATAGCCTTGTCTATCCTTAAGTGTGCACATTAATACTTTCCCCATAATAGTTTTTTGAAGTTCTTGGAGTAGATCTGACAGGTTTAATCGAGAAATGTGTATGTTTGAGGTACATTTTGCTTGATTGTTACTTCTACCTACTTGAATATAATTGTAATTTATTTCCGTACCTTCAAAGATATCTCACAATTCTTGTAATCGCCATGAGTTTAACAATTTTTCTTTCTTTAGTTCAGCTCTTCAACGTCGCTCCAACCAATGAGGTTATTAAGTTTAACAATTCATTCATTCTATTATTAAACTTATTTTTGTCCAGAGCACTTCAACCTCATACTTAACAAAAACAAAATAGTGAGTAAAATTGCAAAAACTGATCTAATCTCACAGATACGCCAAACGTATACAAGTGGTGACCGTTACTGAATAATAGGGAAGGGTGGGGTGAGAATTCTTTGTTTCAATTGCCACATAATTTGTAGGCTAATGTGATTTCTCACGGGTGAAGAAATATTTGATTTGTAGCAAATAAGTTTTTTTTCTCGTAACAATAAATGTACAATTATACTGAAATACTTATTTTTTCGGTATAAAGTAGATCTCATTTGAGGCTAATAATCTATAGGCTTATTTAAAAAATGTAAATTTCTGTAAAAAGTTTCAAATGACTTACTATGAATATTTAATTTGTTGTTTTAAAGTGATGGAATATTATTAAAGATGTTAGGTTTTTTTCTGGGTAATGAAAACAATTTTTACCCAAATAGCATTATTACATTTTATAACAAAATATTATATTGTGCTTCGTAGACTTTCATAATTTCCGAAAAACAAGGAGAGCAAATTTTTCTACATCAAATAAATTACACTCGGATTAATTATTTTTTTATATCAAAATTTCCCAATATTTTCACGTACATATATCTTCTTAATAATAAATAAGCAGTGTTAGTTTTAAACAAAGGGGATCAAACAAATCAGTTTATTTGTCTATACATAACTCTTCTTTCGGTGTAAGCAATTAACTGGAAATATTCGGAGGATTATTATACTGATGGCATTAAAATCGCCTTTCCAGTTATATCTTAATAATTGGAAAATGGAAATCAATAGTAGACATGAGAGGAATCTGCCCCACCTTCTGAATACTTGAGCAAAGAATTTATTCTTGAAATGAAAAATGATAAAAATTCTCCAACCACGAGATATAGTAGATAACAGTGGCGGCTCCTCCATTAGGTCATTGGGCCATTCAGAAAGAATATGAAAAAATCATTGACAAGTTTTCAAAAAATAGAAAATACCTCCTATTAATATGGTGTACTATTCCTAAATGAATCGTTCCAAGACCTTCGTGTAAAGTTATTCCGCATCATGTACTCCGCGAAAATCAAAATTGGTGAGCGGGATGGTGTCCACCATTGAAAAAACACACCCAAAGTTTACATCTGCTGGGTCAAAAGCCCAGCCGTTATTTTTTGCAAAATTTCCGTCTCATCCGGAGGCTAGTTAGCGGCGTTCCGTATTAAGATTGCAATCACATCACCCATGACCCCCCTATGAAATTAACCACCCGCCGCCACTGGGAGATCCTACGATTGATGAAATTTTATCTAGATACATATCGCAGAATAATAATTATTCTAACGCTTTATAAGTTCATAAAAATATTTTCCACTGGCCGTTCAACTAAGAAGCAACAACTACTCCTCGGGCTATAGGCACCGACGAATAGTGAATTACACTTCAGAGTCAAACGAGGCTGGCATATCTATAAAATATTTAACAAACCATTCTGGTTTGCATAACTTATGTTGTCCCTTCTAATTGCAAATCAGAATGGTTGATGTTAAATATCTTGTAGATAATACCAACCTCGTTTGACTTTGAAGTGTAATTCAATAGCCGTCGGGCCTGTAGCCCGGTCACTGCGTTTGAAAAATATTTTTCAAAATTTATGAAACGTTGGAATGATTATTATTCTGCGATATCTATTGGTAACGCGCTTAATTAAATACGACAATATTACAGGAAACTGTTATATCAATTTTTTTAGATGCATTGAAAAAATAATATGTGGGTCATTATTAACTTATATTATTCCAGTACCATAAAATAGATATTAGTTACATCTATAGACTGATTGACCCAATACTAAAATGAAGTTATTGATAGAATCATTGGAGTGTAAAATAATTCAATAACTTTGTGTACATATTTGTTCATAGACAATTCACTTTTATGTTCTCTAACCCCTTCAGAGCACATTTTTTTATTTTTTATTCATGTGCTAGTTGATAAACTTTTGTATGACACTTGTGGGTAAAGTACTTTTGCGCACTCGTTGCGAAAAAGGCACCCGCTACGCTCGTTCCTTGCAGGAATCATCTGAAATTGATAGTAATACTGGTATTCCGCAAGGTAGTGTATTGGGCCCACTTTTATCCATTTTGTATATTAACGATATTGATCTATTTGTAACGTGTGAATTCATTAACCTGTTTGCCGATGTTATTCTGTTGTAGTGATGAAAATTTGGATGTAGCTATCCAGAAAATGAATGTTTTCCAGTTAAGGTTAATAAATATTTGAAAATGAACAAATTAAAGTCAAATTTTGAAAAAACAAATGCAATGATCTTCACTACAAAATATAAATATAGCGTTCTTGATATTAAGAGCATAAATTTAAATATTAATAATGGAAATATTCAAATTCTTATATCGCTAAAGTATTTAGGGTTTCACCTTGACAATTTTTTAAATCTTGATAGTCATTTTAAATATATCCATGGAAAAATATCTAAAAAGTTGTACTTCTTTAGCAGAATATCTCAAAACTTGTCAATGCAGACCAAAATCACGGTGTACAACACTATTATTCAACCTCATTTTGACTACTATTTATCTATTTTATTTTTATTCGATCTTAACAAACTGAAAGCTTTGCAAAAACTGCAAAATCGCGGAATGAGAATAATTCCTAAAACCAATCGCCACACTCCAATTAGAATAATGTTGAATTCCCTCAATTGGTTTTCTGTTAAAAATAGACTGTTCTATTTCACTATGATTTTGGTTTACAAAGTTGTAAATGGTTTATATATATATTATTGTGGATCGAATTGGGAGAGAGAATATAATTTAACGTTATTTAGTTTAGATTTGCCCGGTATATTGTAAAAATTTAAATTTATTTTTTAAGATAATTATACTTTAGCATGAGAAACTCCTTGATCTCAGAGTAGGGTTCAAATGTAGAAAAACAAAAATTCAATTTTTAATGTAAGCGCCGAAATTTAAATAAATATCTCAATTTAAAAAAAAAATTTGTTAATCGAAAATATTCTTGCTTTGTTTATTAATTTCAAATAAACTCTAAATACGGTCCTGTGTTTAATGTTGAATCTCTCCACAATTCATAGGTGTCAGTTTAAACTACCAACTATTTAAACTAGATGGAGCAATCACCACAAAGAAATGAAATATTTCAAGAAATTAATTTCACAATGTTCTTCAAATAGAAAAACGTTATTTAATGTTATAGAAATAAATACATTATTCTTTTACAAGACATAAACTAATGAAAACCTATTATCTATTATGATCACTCATTCAAACAAAGTCATATATTCAGATGAAGAAATTATTTCTATTTATAATTCACAATAGGCAACATTTAATACAAGTCTTACAATACGAAATCCATTATATGAATGTCCGTGATACAAAATGGCGAAAGACAAACACTATAAGCGTCTGTCTGATATCAAAGTTCAATTCTTTGCACTAAATCGGTAAGTTCATTAAACCTTTTTTATATATATAATGAAAATAGTTTTAAATACCTTATTCACTGTATAGTCATTCACGTCAATGATTGGTTTTTTTATTTCATTCTAGGTTACCTCCTGGAAAATACCACACAATTTGTCCAGCTTGCACAATGTCAGGAATCGATGCTATATTTCGTCCATATCAATACATTTCAGTCAAATCACAAAATCCAAAGCTTTCAAATTCCTCCTTATGATGTGTATATCTGCTTGTTTTATATATAATTAATTAGATAATAAGCACAATGTATTTCTTTCTTTAATTTTGATATCAAATTGTTGTTTCCCAAAGGTTTTAATTAATTTTTTCAATAATAATTCTGTTCTTCAAAATTTATCTGCTACCCAAAAAGAAAAGTCCCTAGTGACTAGCATGTATAATCAACAACTTTTTTACCTTCAATTTTTATCATTAGCAATCTACTTGTCGCTGATCAAAGTTTGTTGAATACATTCCACCAATCAGATTTGATTATCAAAATATTTCTTGAAAGATTTCACTTCAAATAGTAGATTGTCTGTCCATCATTTGAAAATACCCTGTTTTGAGTTTCTTTAATGATTTTAATTCATATTTTCTCTCTCAAATTATATTTCAATCAGTTTACAAAATGACATTTCCAATTTTATAAAATAAAATATTCAGAATGTCAAACCGTTCTACAAATGTCACATTCCATAGAGTTAATGCTTTCATTTTACTTCTGTTTTAAATACTTATTTGAAATCTTCTTAATAATTATACAAATAGATCCTTCATATGCTTTCTCTATTGAATAGTACATGGTACAGATTGTCTCCTTTTTAGATAATTTTAAAAAAATTCAAATTCAAAAAAATTTTAATTACTTGAAATATGCAATCTATTATTTTATATTTAATATACAGAGTGTTGTAGGTTTATTTCCATATTAATATATTACAGTTCTACAGGCATTAGAGGCCCATGACTTATTAATTACATAGGTATACCAATTGTATACATTTTTGAATTAGGTTTCTTCATCTTCCTCTATTTCTCTTACTAGGGCTTTCCACCTTTTCCTATCTTCCGCAACTCTTCTCCAATCTTCTATCCCCTTTTTTTATGTCCGCTGCTACCGTCTCCACCCATTTCTTCCTCGGTCTGCATCTTCGTTTTTTACCTCCTTCTCCTTCAAGGATCGCTTTACTAGTGTATCTATCTTTAGGCATTCTACATATATGTCCCAACCACCTGGCTCCTTGTGCCTTTATATAATGAATTATATCAGGGTATCCATACGATACCTTTATTTCTTTATTCATTAGCCTCCTCCATGTCCCATCTTCCAATCTTTCACCTCCTAGTATCTTCCTCAGTACTTTTCTTTCCCATATTCCAATCTTTGTTTCATTTTTTTTTGGTTAGAATCCACGATTCGCATCCGTAGAGTGCCGTCGGTCGTATAATCGTTCTATATACTCTTATTTTAGCTTTTTTGATGTTTGTTTTGACTTCAATAGGTAATTTAGTGCCCCAAGTGATCTACTTCCTTCGGATAATCTTTTTTCTATTTCAAGAGTTTCATCACTTTTGTTAGTGATTAGTAAATGGTTTATCACCTGAATGTTTTCAGGAAAATAGTTTAACCAATTACCTGTATCTATAAAAAAAATAAACCATTCTTGATAGATTTAAAGTGTTCCTTAAAGAACACATAAAAAATGTATAGTTCATGTTGTTGCCTGAATTTTTATAACGTCTGCGTTTTAAACAAATTTTTCGTTTTCCTTTTGTTGAAAATTATTTGTGTTGATGTGTATTAAACTAAATGTAAATTTAAAATATTGCACCTGATTTGTTGATGTTAAATTTTAATTAATTCCATATTGTGTATTTCTAATTAATTTTGTATTTATATTGGGGTTTCCTATTTAAATAAAGATCTATCTATATCTATTATTTCCACAACTCGGGCGCAAAAGTATAACTTCACGCACTTGTATCATAAATAATTATTACAACCCTCAATAATCAATTGCCAACAATCCCGTGATGGATACAGATTGCTTATAACCCTATATGATATCTTCATTATACCTTCTAACAATTAAATTAGAACTTAGTGAAAAGTGGTTTCTCCACAACAGTAGTCAACAAATTCCCGAGATGTCTAGTGATTAATTTTAACTTTTTGGGGTATATACCCTCAATATAATGGTCATTATATCAAAAATCCTGAAATAAGTTCCACTTGCATCGCTGTTTCACAAAACCAAACATTGAATTTTTTGAATTCAGTTATTTACTGCTGTGTGTGAAAGTTTTACAAAATTTGAAACGGATGAGAAATGTGAGCGGTGAATGGAGGAAACTTTCTTGAAAATTCGACGAAAAATGTATTTCCGCATCGTAGGTTCAGCAAAGTTTATAGGCACGTAGAATTGTAAATCTTGGTGAACTTTGCAACTGATGCATGAACATAATCCTGCATTTTAAAAACTATAGTGGAATTGCATTTATGGAATTTTTAAACTGCTTGGGTTGATGAAATAGCCATGCGGTCTTGGGAAGGTGTTACTGGAAAAACTAATGTGTATGTGTTAAAGATAAATTTCTAATTTCGAAACAATCTCAGAATGGCTTGAGCAGACACAGCAAGCTCGTGGCCAAAAATCCCTCGGAGTCGTTGGTCGATGAAGTACCAAACCAGGGTAGTGATCAAATGAGGAAAATATAGAAGATAACTCACCGTTCACTAAATAACAAGGAAGCAGATACATACTCAAAGAAGGTAGGGGGAGAAACATGTCGGTTAGGGTACTTACATTTTAAGAAGGTGAGAAAAAATGGGTTATATGGTATACCTATTTCTTATGTGTAATTCAATTCCCGTGAAGCAACAAAACCCAATCTATTTTTCATAGTTGATCATTATTATAGACAAAGTATTCACAACATAAAGATTCCGCAAAGAATATTGATCTGAAACACAAAAACATATGGATCGGGATATTCTCATGTGATAATCATCGAATAATATTCGTAGGTTTTTTGAACAGGTCCTTCACCTACCGCCTTCTGTTTGCAAGAAGATTCAACAATTTAAGTACTGCAAAACTGCATCAGGAAAATGTTTTTCTATATATGTTTTTAAGCTGTGAAACACAGTCGCTCAAATTAAAAACGAATGATTTGCAGTCTTTGTTTGTACAAGTTTGTCGCCTAGCACTCTTCAGGACCTTTTGAAAGCATAATTCATAGGTATTAATAATTAATAACCGTTTTTTGTCCCCTAATAGTAAATTATGCAACGATCATGTAATGATGGTTATTAATACACAAGCATCAATCGGAATACAAAAGAGCCAGAGGCGGGTTTCCTATGGTTAATGCGACTTTAATAATAGCCCTCATATGAGAGTTGCATGCACTATTTTTTTACGAACAAGAATTTTCATTTAAATTCGACAACATCTCTTTTATTTATTTTTGAATACTTTTTTTCAAATTTATCTGGCAAAAATATTTTTGATCTTTTTCTGCTATATCCTTCGGACTTTCTCTTGAAAAATGTCATGTTATGTTCAATGTTAAGTTGGGCCTTCGAAATGAAGTAAAGGGGGAAAAGGGAGGAAAAGGGATTTCTATTTAATTGAGAGTTTTTCAAAGTACACTAGAAACACGTTTTTTGCTACCCTCCAATCCATCAATTGATCATTTACGTTTTTGATTTTGCAGGTAATAAACTATTGGATACATTTCCCGCCTTTTCAGTAATATCACGTGATGCGTATGAAAACTCTTCATCGCTCGACATTTTATTGAAAAAGTAGAAGGTATCTATCTTTTTGACAAACGCAAAAGATTGGAACTGTCATAAAACATGAGTCTCTTAGAAACTGTCAAATATTCCACAGAAAATCTTGGGTCTGCCCACTTGTTTATTTGAAAATCTACATATATATTATAAAAAGCTTAGAAGGTAAGAATCGATTAAATAAGATTTTTATGTTACCAGAGTTTGTTTTTTCGTTAATATTTTTTGTTTTTTTTACTGAATAATTAACGCACTAATAGATACAGGGTGTTTCATTGGGAAAGGGCCTAACTTCAACTGTTTATGGGGATCACTTTGGTGCCTCCAAAAACCCATATTTAATGTTTCTTCTGCATTTTATAACCGAGATACACGGTGTTTTATACATTTATCCTATTTCTTTCGAACCTCATAACTTCCGAGTTACTATATTCTTTCGAAATTTGGTTCACGTAATAACCATTACCCAGAAACTCCATCAAAAGTATCTCCAAAAAGATAATGCAGGTCAGGCTCAACAAAAAATTTCAAAACTCGTCTTTCCTAAAAACAATACCCTGTATTTGGTTTTTTTTAAATTGCTTTTTATAATTGGAAAAAGTATAAAAAATCGAATCTACATATTTCCTTTTCATTTTTCCGCAGACCATTTTTCTACCAAAAATTTACCGTCAAAGTAATAATTCATGCACTTTTTGGAGGTTAACAATGGTATCGGAGAGGTTTTTTTTTATTTTTTGCATGAAATGAAATCTATTCAATGCAGCCAAAGAAGCATCCTAGAAATTCAATTGAGTTTGTATGTTTCCGAGTACAGACCACTAAAAAATGTGATCACAGGGCCGTACTTAGAAATAGTCATTCAATATGTTTCGAATATTGCGAACACGCTGTATAAGGATATGTATCATTTCATGCTAAAAAATAGAAAAAACCTCTCCGATACCATTGTCAACCCCCAAAAAGTGCATAAATTATTACTTTGACGTTGAATTTTTGGTAGTAAAATTGTCTGCGGAAGAATAAAAGAGGAATATGCAGATTCTATTTTTCATACTTCTCCAAATTATGAAAAGCAATTTAAAAAAAATCTATATACAGGAAGTTGTTTTTAGAAAAGACGAGTTTTGAAATTTTTTGTTAAGCCAGACCTGCATCATCTTTTTGGGGATGTTTTCGATGAAGTTTCTAGGTAATGGTTATTACGTGTACCAAATTTCAAAATAATATACAGGGTAACTCGGAAGTTATGAGGTTCGAAAGAAATAGGATAAATTTATAAAACACCCTGTATCTCGGTTATAAAGTGCAGAAGAAACATTAAATATAGGTTTTTGAAAGCACCAGAGTGATCCCCATCTACAGTTAAAGTTAGGCCCTTTCCCAATGAAACACCCTGTATAAAGAGCCAATCTTAAGATTAAGTTTCCTGTCAATACATTTTTTGTAGTTCATTCCTAGTTTTATTTATAAGAAGAATATTCCAAATTATGTAGTCCTGTTCAATTTAGCCCTAACGCATGATAGGGGTATTGGTCAAAACCAATCTCTCGCAAGCTGGGCTTTTAAAATTTTTTGCGGGTTTAATTTTTATTATTTGCAATTCGCCTTCCTAAATGCCTACGCGTAATATGTTAATTCAACTGTATTTGAAAAATCAACCAAAATCAACCAACTAGACTTAAAGTGTTTAAAACTAACTGAAATTTAGGTGAGGGCTGCCTGAGTCTCCCCTTCCTATCCTATTGAAACCCTATTTGGATGATGTCAACTGGAAGTTGATGTGGATTGTTAAAATTTCCGTCGTACTATCGCTACATCTCTGATACCTCATGGGAGTTGTTGTAAGGGCATTTGTAAATGAAGGCACGCCCTCCTTGTGTCGCTCCGAATGAAAATGAGGTGAACTGAAAGTATCCATACTGCTTAATTGAAGAGGAGTCATTTAAAAATTAAATACTGTAACTCACGACATTGTGTCTGGATATATTTTTCACTAGATGTACCTATATTCGGGCGTAAAAAATAATTTTAGTATTCTACGCCTCCATACTGTAACAGACGCGTCTTTTCAGCACTCCACCTTCGCATATACAGGGTTCTGCATGGCACCGAAAACGAAACACATTGAATATCTTAAAGACTATTTTTTTGGAAATTCACTCCTGACGATGCAAATTTTATTTGTGAAACCAGTTGAGTGATGTATGTTATACCGCAATTCTTCGATTGTATTTAATGATTATTATGTGAAGGAATATTGTTTAAGCAACTGTGGGTGTCAGCACCGAGTTTACTCCTCCTACATAGCGCGTTTCCCATTTTTCCTGATTCCTATATTGTGAACAGCGCATTTCAATACTGTTTTGGAGGGACATAAGTAATAATTACTCATATGGTATCGATTGCCATTGGCGACGGATTGTAAGTAAACTTACCACCTTTGTATGGCGTGCCGTTTTGGTATTTAATAACATATTTTTAAAAGAGGAAAAAAATAAATATCTCCTCTTTCAAACATTTTTATTCCGTAATTATTCTGATGAAGAATTAAAATTATGTTTTTCATAATA
>CAJUYH010008302.1:0-10211 GCA_910591685.1 Galerucella tenella | reverse complement strand
TTAATCAAATATCAACAATGGATTCTTATAGCAAGTGTTCGAAATGTGCTCCGTCTACTTCCTGACAGTAATACATCCTATTAGTAAACTCTTGTCGTACTCGTTCCAAAGTGTCAGCTGAAATTGCATTGCATTCTTCAATTATTCTTTCTTTCAAAACTCCAATGCTATCTGGTGCCATAATATAAACCTTGGATTTCAAGTACCCCATAGAAAAAAATATAATGGTGTTAGATCTGGTGACCGAGGTGGTCATTCTATAGAACCTCGCCGGCCGATCCATCTACCTCGATATTCTTCATCCAGGTAACATCTTACTGCATCATAATAATGTGCAGGAGCACCATCTTGTTGAAATGTATATGTAAATATTTCCAGATGGCCGAATTCATCTGGATTATCTTCCAGAATTTCAAGAATTAACGGCTCAATTGCATTTTGTAACATCTCCAGATACCTTCACCGCTTAAATTTGAATTTAGGAAGACAGGACCAACTATGTGGTTTCCAAAATACCTGTCCAAAGATTGACTTTTTCTGGAAATTGGGTATGTTGTTCACGAAAGGTGTGAGGATTTGTGTCACTCCAATACCTTACATTTTGTGTATTCACATTTCCATCGAGGCAAAAAGTACTTTCGTCACTAAAACAAATTGTTTTTGTGTAATGTGGATTTTGACTAATTTTATTTGTCATACATTCACAGAATTCGAGTCTTCTGTCGGGGTCGTCATCCGAAAGGTGGTGCACCATTTTTAACTTGTATGGATGAAATTTATTTTTAGCCAACACTCTCTGTACTGTACTTTTACTTACTTCACAGATAGACGCAACTTTAGTTGAAGAGGAAGTAGGGTTTACTACCATTTCAGCAACTATATCAATTTTTTTATCATCACTAAATGTTGGTCGACCAGATCGTTTGGCATCTTGAACACTACCTGTTGCTTCAAACTTGTGAAGAATCTCCCTTAAATAAGTTCTCGAAATAGGGCGATCTGGGTATCTCTCATTAAATAAACGTTCCGCTTCATAGAGATTCTTCCTAGATTCACCAATTATTAAGATAGCTGCTACTTTGTCGGCTTGAGTACGTACCATTTTGCCTATGTTAACTCTTAAATGTCTCGTTAAACAATAATAAAATTAAATATTTAAGCTATTTAGAAAAACTTTGCAAAACAACAAATACTATTAAATTAAAAACGTCAATTTTTTTGACAACTAGCCAGAGGCGGACTGAAAAATCTTCAATATTTAAATGTGAAATAATAATTTTGGTATTTACTTAATTTATCCGTCAAAATTAGTTTAAACCCAATCAAAATTAATATGGCTATGTAGCCAATGTCAATGCCTTTCAAACGAGATATCACTTGCCATAAGGTCCTATTTAAAATTATTCGCCAGAGTGGCACTGTGACGTCATCTATTACTATTACGTCACCTGTTACCATTCGTAAAGAAGTTTACAAAACTTTATTTTCATCCTTCAAAATTTATTAATGTAAGTGTAGCCGTTCAAAAGATACGAGAGGTGGAGGGGACTCTTGAATAGCACTGTATATCTACATATTTATCCAATCGTGTCGCGAATACTGTAACGATAACAATCCTGATTGTAAGTTGAACAAAAACAATAATATCATTGAGGGTCAGATCTAAATCAGTTCTTAATTATGCAATTTAAGGAGCCGAAAAATTATCTTACAAATATAGAATGTTGTCGTTCTCCATTTTTTTTATTCCAACAGTTTCTAGCGAAATTTAATTAAAATAGACGTCGTATAAACCAGATTTGGCATAATGTGACATTTTTTTTGCTGGAGACTGTTAGAAATATAACCTTTCAAGTGAATGTCTAAACTAGTTTTGTCGTTTTCCGACCCCAAATTATTGTTTATTATATTTTGTGTATTTGTACCTTTTTGCTGCTAATAAATAAAAAGGGAGCTCATTCGCCAGGTCCTCGTACCCTTTCGATGGGCATCTATCCCGTACAGAATATTAATTCTTGTATCCTCGGCCAACAGGACGTAAGTTAATTGTACAAAGTCCTTTCACAATAATAAACAAAGTAATTATTGTATTTGAAAATAAAATTAAACTTCCACTTGAACATTATAGTGAAAGGAATTTGATTGTACAGATAGAAAAATTCATCAATGATAATTCAGTTTTAATTTTGTTCATACAAAATTCTTTTTAATAATTTTTTCACTGCAATTGCTCAGTTTATTTCAATTTTTTTTAGACCCCTTCCTATTTGTACCTTGCTAAATGGTTTCCCTTTCCCAATCCCATATTTAGAGACGAAGATTTACACAGTCGATCCAGAAAAATGGTTTGTAAAATTTCCCTAATAGATTTTCCTATCTGTCTATAAAATACACTTTTTAAACCCAATTTACTTAATTTTTTGGAAGAAAAATCTTAATATACAACTCGTGCCGAAACGGCAAAAACTTCCTCATTACTGTTACGCTTCCTTCAGGTCATTCTAGTCTTATTATACTTGAAATTCGATTTTTAAATTAAATTGTTTTGTCTATGGAGCTGCCAGATTTTATGCATTGCAATTTTATCATACTATCGTGGTCTCTCATACTTAAAAACTTGATTCAATATTTTACAGCAATTTTAGTTAGTTAGTTAGTCTACAAAATATTTTTATTGAAATGAGAACGTACATACTATACCAATTAATTTAAACTTATCACCAATTTTTCATCAGCCCCTCGTATCGAGTTCTTCCAACGATAGTTGTAAAAATACCTCTATATAATTTAATGACTAATTTTAATCGTTGATTCAAGTGAGATAAGGTGTTTTAATTGTTTGTACTTTATAATTTATATGAGCTTAGTTCTCTCGTAAAATTTTATAACTTTACCCCACATTCCTCATCTAATTATTTTTTCAAAACTATTGTATATGTTACCGTGAAAGAACGAAATCTGGTGAATGTCGAGACACACCGGTGAATGTCAATATTCTCAACGTTGCTTTGTATGTCCGAAATATTGTTGAAATTTCATTATTGCTAACTTACACCGGCACCGACATCCAGGATGCACTCATGGTGTATGTTCAAAAGAATTTTTTTTGACATGAAAACAAAAAATCCATAGGTCTTTATTTATTAAAATAATATGGGAAAAGGACTTTGTTGAACTCAAAACAAACAGTAGAACATAAAAATATAAAATTAAATATAAAAAATAAGAACAATATTTATTGCAACAACTTAAACTACCGTGGCACTTCGAATTGCAGTTCCTTGCTTTTACAGCTGCATTTAGTCGTGGAACACTTCCTTTTGCAGTTACAACGTGTATAGCCTTGCCCTCCACTTTTTGAATTAGCAGAAGCTGCTCTTGCGACATTTCTTTTGTTGAAACTTCGTCCATGCAAAGTAACTTTTCTTTACAAATTACGAACTGATTACGGGTGAAAAGCCGCTTCAAGGTACCATTTTTGTTAGCTAATCTATAAAAGTCTGAATCCTCTATACCAACAACAACCGCTAACACATTTCGAAGGTCTGTACGACATCAGGGACTTGAATTCTTACGGTATCACCAATTTGGGCAGGAGGAAACTTTTTTTTGGCGTATTCCTTCGTGATAAGTTGTGTTTTTGGCGAATTGGACAAACGGCAAACCTTCTGACCACTTGTTTGAATTATTGTCTTGCATCCAAGCAGTTAAAATATTTTGTATGTCCTGATTGGCTCTTTCGACTGAGTTCAGATATGACTCGATTACTGAACTCTCTGTCATTATCCATCCGAATGCAATATAGCGGGAGCACCAAATGTTAAAAAAATTTGGAGAAGGTGATATGCTACTTCTTCCAATCTCTTACTTTCAAAGGTCGTAACTGGACAAATTTGGTTAAATGATCTTGATATACCATTATAAACTTGTAATCGCCATCCCTGTGTGATTGCAAGTCTATCAAGTCGACTTGACATCTTGAGTTCAATTCGGAACTGAGCATTGGTTTCACAACAATACCTTTTTTAGGCGCACTATGTTTCATTTGACATTGTTTACACAAATTTAAATACAACATTACAACTTCATAAGTAATATTTTTGTATCTAACTTGCAATTCTTTAATTCTTTGTGTTCTTCCTCCATGGCCTGTTCTTATGTGAGTTTCAGAAAGTATTGTAAATAACTCATCATTAGTGACATAATACTGGATATTTGTTTCTCCTGGTTTTAATGGCACAATTAACTTTTCTTCATCGCTAACTTTTAAAATGTCAAAACGTTTCAAACGTCTGTAGTCCAAAGGTGTACCACACTTAGGTACTTTTAACAGAAATTACTTCAGAAACGATTTTAGAGTACTTTTCTTGTGAATAATAAAAACAATTGTCTTCTCGTTTACTTCCAATTAAGGCATGTAACTTTTCAAAAAACTTATCACGATTCACTGTAGTAGCCATTGAATAATAAGAAAATTAAATTAGGTTAGGAGCGCTGTCAAACCTTTCGTTAGACTGACGAAGACAAAGCTAACTGAAACAAGGGGAGGGAACCGTCTAAAAACTTGTCGCGACCTGCAGTGTCCGAGATTCACCGGACCTCGTTTGTGTTAGTCGACATATACCGGTGAAAGTCCGAATGTATAATAGAATTAAGAAATGTTCGGACTTTCACCAAGGTATTTGACATTTGTCGACATCCACCGGCGAATGTTGCCATTCAATACTTTCGGTCTCTCACGGTAACATATACAATATATATCACAAAAACAAATTCATTCGCTTTATTATCATCGCAACTAACAAAAAACTAACATTTTTTAATTTATTTTACTTTGCCTGTGTTTTATCGTCTTTTGGGAATTTACTTTTTTTTTGGACTCATAGTTTGGACAACACTGCATGACTAGTGTCAAGGTATTAACGATATTTCATCCTCTAATGTATATTTTTCAACGGTCACCGCTGCATTATTTTTTTCTGGGATCGTAAATATTTTTGTAAAAACGCAATTCTCTACTTAATATCGTCGGTAATAAAATTAAATGATTATTACATTCGTGAACACGTTTCTATGTTAAAAAAAACGTTGTAAACTTTTATATTTTCTCACTAGATATTCTATGGAATGAATTTCGAATAGTAGATTTTCTAAATACACTCAGGAGGTGCAAAAAAAGGATTGTCAATGATTCAATCAACGACAATTACCTAATTGAATAAAGTGAAGCGTAGACACTATTATGGTCGCCTCCAAAGCTGTAGGTCAAATTAAAATTTTCATTAATAATTGTAATTTCACTTATTCAGCACTTGTTCTCATTAATTTAACGATTGTTGTTCGTTTCGGCTACGTTTCATATAATTTCTAATTATCCTTATTAAATTATGAACACCTTCTACCATCTGTTGGAAAAATTCTGAGGTTTTTTGGGTAATACAATATTTCTTAGTATGAACCTGATATACAGGGTAGGGTGTCCCAGGAGTTCGTACCAAAAACTTGGGAGGTGATAGAAAGGCTAAAAATAATGATGGTATTTCATATAAAATTTTTTCTTTGCGCCCTTCATTAAAGAACTATAGGGCTCTAAAGTTGGGAATGAAAAATGGTTTTTTATTTACAATTATCAAATGGCTGATTGGAAATTGATAATATTTTAACCGTTATTAAACTCCATAATTGCACATTTTTTGGCGTGATATACAAGTCTACAACATACTTGTGAACTCAGGTACCGACTAAGTTAAATGGTGGATGTGCCATTTTTTTTGTAAGTATTATAAATGCAATAATTGGCTTTTGTGAACATTTTTAGAGATTTCAAGTCCTCTTCTGTCATATCGATAACATTAACGGTTTAAGAGTTACTGGCAATTTTATGTCGCACTGCACACCTATTGGCGCATTCACATTTATTTTGAATGTACGATTACAGGAAGCATCCTGTATTATTAGCAAATTATTAAGAAATTTGTGTAATTTTTCCATACCGTTTCGACTTTTTTAATGTCGTTAATTACTTGGTGCCTGTATCTTATTACAATTCTGAGAAGGTTCTAAACTAATAATCGGAACTGAATTATTTCCATCTTTTTACAAAATAGACGTTTATTCATTTCTATATTATTTGACAGTTCTCTATGACATATCTTATTTTATGATAAAATCAACAAGTCTAATGCAAAGGTCACAACATATCTCTTGAACCGTTAATGTTATCGAGATGTCACAAGAGGACTTGATATCTCTAAAAATGTTCACAAAAGCCAATTATTGCATTTATAACTGAGAAAAGTTTTAAGTATTCACAAAAAAAATGACTTATTCACAAGTTCACAAGTATGTTGCAGACTTGTATATCACGCCAAAAAGTGTGCAATTATGGTGTTTATTAACGGTTAAAATATTACCAATTTCCAATCAGCCATTTGATAATTGTAAATAAAAAACAATTTTTCATTCCCAATTTTAGAGCCCTATAGTTCTTTAATGAAGGGCGTAAAGAAAAAAATTTATATGAAATACCATCATTATTTTTAGCCTTTCTATCACCTCCCAAGTTTTTGGTACGAACTTCTGGGACACCCTGTATTTTCAACCTCTTTTTGCATTAGATCCAGTGGAGTTCCAAGGTGCGCCCATTTTAATTTCATTTGTATTCACCTTGAACCTACCTAATTATGGACCGGGACGTACTAGCTCTACCCACCACAACAAATTCACGTATTTCTTTTCTTGTTATTTTATAAATGCAATTAGAGGATGAAATATAACAAATTACCAAGGGATTTATTTTTTACAGGGTCCGGCAAACTTCTCTCTTAGTTCTATAACTCTTATTATATACAGAGTGACACATTTGGTTTGGAAGCACCCTCGTAAAATCCGCATTTTCCAACCGATTTTGTTTTAATTTTTTTTTGTTAGATTCAGTATCAAAAACAGTATTTTGAAACAAATTTTCATAGCTTTATTACTATTTTCAAGGCCTTCTATGTTAATTTTTTTCTTTGCCAAAAAAGACAAAAGTACATTAGGCATTTTTTTTCTCAAATATGACTATGCCACTGGATTCAGAATCATCACAAATGTAAACTATCAAAATTTTATGAAAATTTTTTTATTAACGACAGAGTTAATACAACATGAATTTGAAAAAAGTGGTTTTTTACGTAGAATGTAAACAAATTTTTGAAATGGCAACATGGTAAACAATAACAAGGACTCAAACATATTGCACAGTAAAAATTCGAAGTCGATAACTCAACCCGTTCTGGAGTTATAGTTTCTGAAAGTAATGTAAAATTGTGCTTAATAATTTCATTTATTAACAAAATGAAATCTACCAGTCGCAAGTAGGCTTTGATTTTGAAATTTTATTTATGTGTCAGTAACATTTGTTTGAAATAGTGAGTACTAAATGTTCCAAATATTCAACTATTTAACTATTCAAGACAAATTATGAAATCAAACAATTTTATTTTGTTAAATCTACATTATATTTAAACTTAACGTTGTGACGCGTTTCGCTAACACAGTAGCTTTTTCAAACGAATGGAGGATATTATTAGGAATACGGAAAAAAATCAGGAGCATCCTGAGGCAGCAAAAATTGCGGAAACGCGATGGAGTCAAAGTTGGGAGAAGATTATACCTCCATTCGTTTGAAAAAGCTACTGTGTTAGCGAAACGCGTCACAACGTTAAGTTTATATATAATGTAGACTTAACAAAATAAAATTGTTTGATTTCATAATTTACTATGGATCTACATCAAGTAAAAGCCTCATCTATTCAATTCAAGACAAAGTTGAAATTGTACTTTTTTGTGGTTACAATGATGGAAGTGAACGAGAAGTAATAGAAATAGTTAATCGGAGACATCCAGATCGCCGTATTTGCTACACAAAATTAAAATAGCTATTTATGGCATCAGTTACGAAATGCCTAATTTTGTGTAACGCGTGAGAACTCACAAGTTACACAAAATTTCATTTCGTAACGTGTTGCATACAAGATTTTTTCTAATTTTTAAGAAAGTAATAAAAAAATAAAATTTAATATAATTGATAAAAATTTGGAAAACATAAATTTAGTTTGTTGCTGTTACTTCATGTTAGTTGTCAGTTTGACATTTTGTAAAAAAGTCTAGACGGAAGGTTTTTAGCGAGATTGATAAATTTTTAGTTTTATTTTTTTTAAATGAGTGATTCAAGTTCTGAAGAGCTACCAAGCGATATTGAAGAGGCAGCAGGTAATGCTCTATTATCAGTAATTCCCAAAAAGTCGAAGGCAGTTTATGATTTGGCATACGAAAATTTTGTTACGTGGTGTGATGAGCAGAAAATTAAACATGTTAATGAGAAAGTTTTAATTGCATATTTTGAGGGTAAGAAAGATCTAAAAGTTTCCACATTATGGACACTTTACTCAATGTTAGGTCTGAACTAAATCTGAAAAGGAATATTGATATTAAAAAATATACAAATTTGGTAGCATACATTAAAAGGCAAGCGGACGGGTACAGTGCTAAAAAGTCAAAAGTTTTTATTAAAGAAGATTTTACCAAATTTTTAGTGGAAGCTGATGACAAAGAATACTTAATGGCTAAGGTTGCAATGATAATTGGAATGGCAGGAGCATGCAGAAAAGCAGAATTAACATTTCTTCCAGTTGAAAATGTTATAGACGAAGGAAGCCATTTTCGTGTTAATATCCCACCTTCAAAAACAAAAGTTATACGGCAGTTTGCAATTACCACTGGAGACATTGAAAATACGAATATTGTTGAAATATTAAGAAAATATATTAAGTTGCGTCCCCAGGTTCTTAAACACAACAGATTTTTTGTAAAATATGCGAATGGAAAATGTACCAGAAATCCTGTGGGAATTAACACATTTAGCAGTCTACCAAAAGTTATTGCACAATTTCTTGGTCTTTCAAATCCTGTTCTATATACTGGTCACTGCTTCAGAAGAAGCTCTGCCACTTTCCAAGCAGACAGTGGCGCTGATATTTTAAAATTAAAGAGGCATGGAGGTTGGAAATCTACCTCTGTTGCGGAGGGATATGTTGAAAATTCCATGAATAATAAAAAACTTTTAGCGCAAGAAATATTTGGTGAAACATCTAATGTAATGTGCGCCGCTTCCCAAATAACAGCAAGTTCGAGCAATGAAAAAGATATGTCGTCGGGAATTAATTTGAACAATTGCACTAATTGTGTTATCAATATTTATAATAATTAATTAATTTATAATTTATGTTTTTAACTGGTATTATAACAGTTTAATAAATAAAATAATACTTTTTGTCACTAATTTTGAAATATATTTTTCGTCACCAATTGCATAAAATTTCACTTTATGCTTTGTTTACCATGTTGCCATTTCAAAAATTTGTCTACATTCTACGTAAAAAATTAATGAAAATACCACTATTTCCAAATTCATGTTGTAATAACATTGACGTTGATACAACATTTTTTATACAATTTTGGTAGTCTATATTTGTGATGATTCTGATTCCAGTGGTATAGTTATATTTGAGAAAAAAAATGCCTAATGTACTTTTGTCTTTTTTGTCAAAGAAAAATTATCATAGAGGGCCTTGAAAATAGTAATAAAGATATGAAAATTTGTGCCAAAATACTGTTTTTGATACTGAATCTAATAAATTGAATTTAAATCGGTTGAAAAATGCGGATTTTAAAAGGTATATGTTAGGGTTACCTTTAACATAATAAATATGTGAGTTATATACAATAAGAGTTATAACACTACAATAGAGGTTTGCTGGACCCGGAATGTTATTTTTTTACGTATATTTTTCCATTTTCTGCTGCTTATATTGTACCTTCCAAAATGGCAAAAATCTCCATACATCTGCTTATTATTTCGAAATACCGACTTAAATAAATTAATTACAATTTGAAACAATACACTTTTGGAACCAGTTTTTCAAGTCAAAGCAGTCAAAAACATAATTTGAAGTAGATAGAAACAACTAATCCTCAGGCTTTGTATTATACTGTAGAAAACATAATAGAAATTTGAATGAACCACCTAATTGCTGTTACTATGTGTTTAATATACAAAGTGTCCCAAAAATATAAGCGAAAAATCGATATCAAATATTGAAAAAATGCTGGTGCTTCATAAAATATTATTTTCCGCAAATCGCTAGGAAATTTTGACATTCCTGTCA
>CAJUYH010008301.1:0-15717 GCA_910591685.1 Galerucella tenella | reverse complement strand
GCAAGAGATAAATTGACCATATGCCAAATTCACCACATCCAATATATTTTCATCACTACTTCGGAAATCCATTTTCGAAACCAGTTGGTGAACAATCTCTACAGACTTCTCATCAATATCCCGCTCATTTTGTGTGCATTGAACACGTCAAGTCTCGACCACGTCCTCGCCCGACGTCTTTTCTATGTGAATTGTGACTAATGAGTCCGATCCAACCAAGACAAACGTCATAACTTAATTTTATTATTGAAATATCATAGTGCTTTCAATATAATATAACGACCAAGGGTGAAGATATATATTTTCCGACTATCTCTTCTTGTTTGGGAAATAAATTAAAAGTCAACGGTACACATAATTTTTCTTCGACTTCTCCTAAATACTCCATTACTAAACCCTCAATTCGCACTAATCGCCTTTGCTACCCCTAATCGCATTAAATGAGGGGGTGATAGTGATCATTGGATGAATGGGGGATTTACTTGCCACATGCCATTTTTTTCTGTGAACACAAGTAAACTGACGAACCGTTAATTCATTGGGAAAAATAAATAGATCGATCATCACGTCTAGTCACAAATAAATGAAAATTTGTATCAAATTGGAAATGAAAATAATATTCTTTTTGTGCAACGATATTTCCAATAAATTAAGTCCTTATTACACTTTCAGATACTGCATTTTACCTCGTGAACAATGACTGTAGAAACGGTTCTCAAACTATTTTAGTTCGAAATTACACACTTGACGTTTGACAGATGACACACAACACACAACCTCATGCGCATACTGGTACAGTTTGGGTCAAAATATATTGTTGGTTTCTACTGTGATGAATAAACTATCCACTTGATCCATTTTTTGGTTTGAAGTGCTACAAGAAATGTCTGTATCGTCATTGGTCAGATTTTTTTTTCCGGGAAAACCATGGTAGGCTCTTCATACATTTGATATGTTTTTCCTTTCAGTGACTACCAGTATAAGCGATCCATAGGTATTTACTCTGTCTTTTTTGTGAAGGATGGGTTTTTGTATGATATATGTTACCGTGAAAGACCGAAAGTAGTGAATGTCAGCATTCGCCGATGGATGTCGACAAATGTCAAATGCCTTGGTGAAAGTCCGAACATTTCCTAATTCTATTATACATTCGGACTTTCACCGGTATATGTCGACAAACATAAATGAGGTCAGGTGAATCTCGGACACTGCAGGTCGCGACAAGTTTTTAGACGGTTCCAGCACTGGCACGTCTTCATCCCAAGCACTGACTGATCCGCCACTTAGCACATCTTCATCTCAAGCACTGACTGATCCGCCACCTAACACATCTTCATCTCAAGCACTGACTGAACAACACGAGCTAATTTCTTCAAAAAGAGTAGCTGCAAAAGAGAATCTTCTACTCCATGCAACAAAAATGTTGCGAACCTCAAAAAAAAGTTTCCTTCTGCCCAAATTGGTGATACCGTAAGAATTCAAGTCGCTGATGTCGACCGTGGTCGTACAAACCCTCGGAATGTGTTAGCGGTTGTTGTTGGAATAGAGGATTCAGACTTTTATAGATTAGCTAACAAAAATGATACCTTGAAGCAGCTCAGCTTTTCACCCGTAATCAGTTCGTATAATTTGTGAAAAAAAGTTACTTTCCATGGACGAAGTTTCAACAAAAGAAATGTCGCTAAGATAGGCAGCTTCTGCTAATTCAAAAAGTGGAGGGCAAGGCTATACACGTTGTAACTGCAAAAGGAAGTGTTCCACGACTAAATGCAGCTGTAAAAGCAAGGAACTTTTGTGCAATGCGAAGTGCCAAGGTAGTTTAAGTCGTTGCAATGAATATGATATATTGTTCTTATTTTTTATATTTCATTTTATATTTTTATGTTCTACTGTTTGTTTTGAGTTCAACAAAGTCCTTTTCCCATATTATTTTAATGAATAAAGACCTATGGATTTTTTTTGTTTTTATTTCAAAAAAAAATTCTTTTTAAAATACACCATGAGTAGAAATAATGAAATTTCAACAATATTTCGGACATAAGTCAAGCAACGTTGAGAATGTTGACATTCACCGGTGTATCACGACATTCACCAGATTTCGGTCTTTCACGGTAACATATAATATATCCCTGTGAAGATGAAGGTGTATTTGTCCAATCAGATGTCCCAGCGAAATCATGTCAGCAAATATTAGTACCCAAGCATGTTACATCATACTTTTGCAGACTGTTATTTTGCGAAGGTGTCAATACAAGATTTCTCACCATCAGCACAATTCAATGGACGTCACACCCAAACAAACCCAAAATTTATGTAACATAAAAACCAAATATACCTAACTGAAATTTGAAGTTACTTTTTCTTCTTCTTTTTCTTTTCTTGTTCCTTCTGCGCTTACAGGCATTGGATGTGGATTCCATGTCCTGTACCCATTCCTTTTATGCCTTTCTGTCTGTTGCTACGTTTGTCATTTCTGCTATGGTCTTTCCTCTTCCTGAAATCTCTTTCATTTGGTCTGACCATTTCCTCCTAGGCCTACCCCTTTGTTTTTGATCGGTTCCCCAATCTCAATTATGTACCTAGTCAACCTATTTGGTTCCATTCTTACCTATTTTAGCAGTTATCAATTTCTGTTCAGTTGTCTCTCTATCAACGTCATTTCTAATCCTTTCCCATTCCAGGTCCAAAAGCTCCCTGTTCTTCTCCTAGTTTTGGTTCTACATATTTTCTTAATTCAAAGACAGTGACTGTCCTGATATTTGATCCATGTTTTCAAAATATGTATAAAAGCACTCTCTTTGATTTTTCGTCTTTCACTATTGGGCTCTTTCAATATTATTCTCGCCGAATCCCATTGAATTATTAGATTACTTTTCGAATCCTTGTGCGAATTGCACCCAAACACAGAACAACGCATTTTTAAAAGTTTTTATCGTCTTTAAACGTCCACTAAATACACCAAAAGGTTTTCAAACTGATCAGAGCTCACTGAAAATCATCAAAAACACGATAACGAGAATTCTAGGTCTTGAGTGACGTCACGCGTCTTATCAACGACTGCCCACTCATGCGCAACATCATATCTTCGGTGTGTTTATATCATGTATCACATGGTTTTTATCATACTCCATCATAAAATAGAGACGTTCATAAATTACAGTTTTAGCAGCTGAAAATTATTTCTACATGAAATTTATTGAGTATAGTGAGAGAAATATCGTGCAGCCCAGTTTTATCAAGTAACTTACTAGCGGACCCAGCATCACCTACCTACCTACCTACCATGCAGCTGAAAACACAGTTGTAAAGTTCAAGCATCACACATTTAATATGTTCTCTCGAGATTGAAGGAATCATTGGTAATCCTAACGAAGTAAATACTTGAAATCCTTGTAAAATGTCCTAATTTTCTTTTAATTCCCACTTTATTTCAAATTAAAATTTTATAAGAGCAGTAAATCGAACTGAATGGGAATTTCCAGGATAAAACAAGCTGTTCTATTTTCTTCGAGAAACACAGTTATCAGCATTTTCTTATTTTTCCACTTTTACAGGAAATAAAACCTCACCCTTTTAAGGACGAGCCATTTTCCATTTCCATCGCATCGATTTCCAGCAAATAAAAAGAGAACTTGTCGCAGATGATATTTAGGACGCTCAAACCCCTCAGCGGTGTTTAACTACCGGGCATAACATACGAAAATCCAATTTATTTGAGAAAATACACCTTTTTTCCAGTGTTGACATCCGGACCTTTTTACCTCTGGGAGTTTGAATGTGGTAATTTCCCAAAAAAAGCATTTATTATTTTATTGGTCTTCCACTTTGCTGACATTAATAATTTGAATTTGAACAATGAATGGTTAAACTATACAGGATGACTTTTCATGTAAATTAAGGTGCTACAAAAGCTACTGTATTGATTACGTTTGTACATGGGGGATAAGATTGGTATGAAATAGCATGAGAAAACGTCACATAGATAGATAGATAGATAGATAGATAGATAGATAGATAGATAAATTTTATTGCATTGAAAGAATTTACAATTCTTATTACAAGAAGTTCGGTCTTCACATACTAAAGTGCGAAAGCGAAACAACAACAATAATAAAGTAGGAAAAAACTAATTAAAATATACTTAATTTAACAAGAAAAAAAAAGTTCAAACACAGTAAATATCTCATTTTTCTAGTACAACGGCCCTCAGCTTCAAAATATTGAGAAGATAATTCACAACTTTAGTTAATTTAAAGAAGTCAGTGTTGTTAAAAATATATATTAATTCGCCAAATCTCTTCAATTCTGAACATACGCTATCGCTACTACGCTAAGTTCATTGTATATTGGACATTCTATAAATAAGTGCATTAATGTCTCGGTCTCATGCAAGTTACAAAGACTACAAGTTGCAGTCATATCTACTGTGTATTTTATACCTTGATAATAGATTGTTAGAGTTTTGGAGCTAGATAGTCTAATTTGGGATATTATTCTAATTATACAGTGCGTCCCATTTAAGATGAAGACACTCCCATATTTTCGCTGTTTGAAGAATTACAGATTCGAATTTTTGTAAAGTCATACAGGTTGATGGGACACATTTCTTGAAATAGTCAACTGAAATCTGAACTTTGAACTCAACCTACTACGATTTCACAAACAGGACCGCTTCTCGATATTTTGCTTCGCGTTAGAGATATCGAAAAATATTATTGAAAAAAGTTGTTCAGAATATTATGTTCACCCCACATACCAAATTTTATGACAAAATTCGCATTTTTAATCTTTTCATTTTTTGGTCTAAGTATACAAAATTTTCATTTATTTTGATAATTATTGTGCCGTGGAAATTAAAATCTTGACACGGTGTCATGTATTCAAATATTTTAGTAAAGTAAACTGCACTTTCAAAGGAATATTGATCAAATTAAACAATATCTTTTAATAATAAATGTGGGTGGGCACAAAAATTGAAAAATTAAAAATTTTGTGATGAATTTCGGTATGTAGGGTTGAAATGATATTCTAAATAACTTTTTCGAATATATTTTTTCGATATTTTTTACGCGAAGCAATATATCGAAAAGTGACTCCGTTTGTGAAATCGTAGTAGGTTGAGATTAAAGTTAGATTTCGGTTGATTTACTTAAAAGATGGGGTCCATCAACATGTATGACTCTGCAAAAATTCAAATCTGTAATCTTCCAAACAGCGAAAATATGGGGGTGTCTTCATCTTAAATGCGACACACTGTATTTATTGGGCAAGATCTTTGCAAATAACAATTATTTTCAGACAAAATTAAATGTTTGTATATCAAAGGATACGAGGAGTTTATCATTCTTTGTTGATCATGTGCTATTAATTTATTTCTATATGATTGTAATATGTTGTTTAAAAGTTTATTGGAGTTATTGTGCAAGAATTCTAACCACAGATTATCACAACCGGCATAGTCGAAGTACTGCTTAACTTGACCCAGAAAACTATACTTTACACTGTGACTGTTGATGGCTTTTAACCTCAAGAAGCATTGTTTAGTCAATGAACTATCATCCATGATTTTCACTCTATTTAACGTCACATATCACATAAGTTGAAGGAAACAAGGTGGTTGAGTACGGAAAATAGGAGATTTGATCAAGCAGCTTTATGATACAGTGTGTTTCATTGGGAAAGGGCCTAACTTTCACTGTAGATGGGGATCACTCTGGTTCTCCTAAAAACCTATATTTAATGTGTGTTCTGCACTTTATAACCGAGATACAGAATGTTTTATGAATGTATCCTATTTCTTTCGAACCTCATAACTTCCGAGTTACCCTGTATATTATTTTGAAATTTGGTACACGTAATAATCGTTATGAAACGTGAACTTTGCGTTCAGCCTTTCAGCTCTTATATTTATTATTGAATTCCTTCATAATTTTGGTTTTTGGTGGAATAGTCCATATATATTTCCTAAAAATATTGCTTTTGTGATTTATGGTGGAATAAACTAATGATCCAAAAATCAAGATTCTTAAAGTATTTTACCGCGAAATTTGAAATTTTGAGTCTTTGAATAAGAATGAGAAAGGTTCCGGCAGGTCTTCTCTCATCGTCTGTTGACAAAGTAGCAAGTTTGGATCTGTGCAGTTATCCATTTAATTATTTTAACACAAGCTTAAACAAAAACTAATAGGCTGCCGTTATCCTTAACTACCTATCTGGATTACTGGTATGTCTTTTTCTTGTTACCTTTATATTTTAAAAATTTCAGAGTTCAATATTAATATTCTATGAGTAATTTTTTTGTACAAAATGGCTACACATTTTGGAAGCCAAATGGTTATACCTTTCCTCTCTTATCTAGCCAAGTTTAATTTTAGATATTTTTAGTTTGATATGATTGTTTCTTATTTTTCAATACAAATCAGATATTTGTCCAGGATGAATCCTTAAGGTCAATTATTAAATTGTTTTTATTGAGGTGGACAGATACCCTCATGCTTAAATTATTTTGTCACATTTTTTTTCTTATACCGATATAATTATTATAGCACAGTTCCAGGGAAGAACAGTTCCTGGGAAAAACAGTTTCTTGGAGCACAGTTTCCTTGGATATTAAACAGTTCTGGAGATAGAGTTCCTGGGAATAACAGCTCCTGGAAAGTCAAACAAGAAATTCTAACAGCATTGTCCAAACGAAGTAGGTCTAACCTACAAAAATTGCTTAAAATGACCTCCATTTTGCTCTATGCACTTTCTAAAATATCTAAAATCGAAAGTATATTCTACCGAGATCAATGGCAGAGAGGAACTTTTTCGAAGAATAGAGAATACCTGTGGAGAAATCAGAAATAATCCAGATGTGATCAGAAGGTCCGTTCGCAATATTACAAAAAGTGCAAGAAAGTGCATAGAGCAGAATGGAGGTCATTTTGAGCAATTTTTGTAGGTTAGACTTGCTTCGTTTGGACAATGTTGTTGGAATTTCTTGTTTTTTTTCCAGGTCGATTAATAAACTTAATAAAAATATCTCCGTTCTTTGAAGTATAAATTTATTTCTTATAAAATAATTGTGTCTAAGAATCCTACGTATCTTAATATTTAGAACGGATGTGAATCATGTTGATTGAAGATTCAAAGGTTCATTAGCTCCTCCGAATTTCAAAACAGAAATATTTTGATGTTCTTTTACTTACCAAATGTTTCAATTATACAATTTCGTCTCGCAACACTTTGAATATCTCAGTTCCTTTACTTTGTCAATGTTAATTTCATACACTCGTGATATTTCAATTATTTTTTCCTCAGTTTACTCTATGGGTTTATTATTTATGGTGTTAAATGTCATGTTGGGGTTAAATGAGAAAGCATTTCAGCTTTGGTTTCACTAATGGAAATGAATTTCCCCTTCATTTTGATATCAGTCGGTGATCAATAATTTCATGAATGTATTCAATAGTCATTGGAAATGATAAAAACAATTATTATCATATAAAGTTTCTCAGCAACTTGATATATTGCTAGAAGCAGTAATTTTGGTATTCAGGAGAAAAGTTATCGTGAAGACTAAACTTCATTATTATATTTAAAATTTCTTAACAAACACGATATTTATTTCACCGAGAGGTAAACCGAGACCAAAAATTGTGTACACCCCATTGGACATTGCGGTCTTTAATCGTCCCATTGGTACACTAATTTGTCTCTGTTGGTCCTCCATTTGCCATAATTATTCCTCCATTGGTCATAATTGGTTCTCCATTGGTCATAATTGGTCCTTCATTGGTCATATTTGGTCCTCCATTGGTCATAATTGGTCCTCCATTGGTCATAATTGGTTGTTCATTGGCCATAATTGCATTACTCAGATTATCATCGAGGACATCGTCTTAAGAAACCCCGTTCACCTCTTATTCATCTGAGTTCTCGGTATAGGTGAAATATATATTTCACTGTCTTCCAGCCCCTCGTCATCGCTAAAACTAGTTGTTCTTCTTCGCTTTTTCCGAAGCTTATTTGGTTTCTACATTCGTTTCCAAAGTTTTTCCCGGAACTTTCAGAGTTTTCTTTGTTTTACTTTGTACACCACTTCGGGTTTCAGTTCCATAGAAACATCATTTTCTTACGACCACACATCAAGTTTCCCGAAATATGGTTGGTATATATTATATATAACACATAGTTCAAATAGTACTCACGATAATGCTTTAACTCCTCTTATTTCCTCTGCATTAAAGCAGCTGTAGGACTTCATGAATTCAAGCAGCATAAATGAGTCTACTTTGGGCAAGTTATCAGTTTGTGCTTTTACAAAACCTTCGCTAACCAGATCTTAACTCACAAAATATGAAAGAATCGTCACTGAACACTGAAATAGTGAATAAAATATTTTTCGTACTTCCGGGCCTAAAGTGACAACTTCACTCCCTTGTGACAGGTACTAAAGTGTCACATTTAATCCCTCCGGGATTAAATATTGACGAAACTCCCGGAACGATTAAATCACAAACAAACGAATTTAAGGGATATTTTATTGAAAAATATAATTAATTAGAATGGTAATTAACGTTAATATTCAAATTAATATTGTGACAGTTCGTCATATTGACCAGTCTTTCCTGGGTTAATGCAGCAGGTAACTGACGAGTAACAGATAGGTCCTTTTCATATTGAACTGGTGTTTGTTTCGAAGATCCTGCGGAAACAGGAAGCGAGAATGAGGACTGTGGCATAACTATAGTGGACGAATCGGCGACTTGACCAAATATTTTATCTGAAATTTTTTGTTTATTTTTAATAGACGATTCAATATATCCCTCGGCCACGTTGGAGGATTTCCATCCTCCATGTCTCTTCAGCACGTCTATTGTTGCTCCCGAATCAGCTAACAAAGACGCAGATGTGCGTCTAAAACAATGTCCCGTATAAGACGTCGCATTTTCTAATTTCAAGAAAGCTGCTATTTGCCGTGGAAATGTACCAAACATGTTTTTTCCTACTACTCGCGTAGTACATTCTTTGTTGATGTATTGAACAAAAAATTTTGAATGAGTTGTCCCTGTCTTTCGCAATGCCACATATTTCCGAAATATCGCCACAAAACTGATGGCACTGTTTTCTGAATTTTTGATCACAAAATTTCGGTCAATTTTACTTTTGGTGTTTCTAATCGCAATTAGGAAGGAATCGCCCAAATCTCTCACATCGTCGATTTCTAAATCAACCAACTCTTTTCCACGACAAGCTCCCGCAACGCCCAAAATAAGTGCAACCTACAAAAAAATTGATTTCTTAAAATTTCTGAATATAAACAAATTTCCAAATTTACCTTAAGCATTAAATATTTATCATCCGGAGCCTCCCGTAAGAACTGATCTACCTGCTCAGACGTGAGAATTCTTGACTTCTTTGGCTTAAATCCCTCATTTCTTCTCTTCAAAAAAGCTAATAATTTTGGAAATTTACTTATATCAATATCTTCTCTAATGTTAATAACCGATTTCAGCATTGAGTAATGTGCCCAGAGAGTTGAGGCACAAACCGCTTTTGATTTATCATCGAAGTAGACTAACAGCGCATTTTCAGTAGGTTGTCTCACATTTTTTAAGCGGCACCACTTTTTAAAAGCATCGTACTGCTGCTCGTATAGTTTTCTAGATTTCGGTGGTAACAATTCTTCACCTACTTCGGCTGCTCTTTTATCAATATCAGATACACCTTCTTCACTCATGATACCAATAATTATCAATAACAATGTTTCTTTACAATGACACTAGTAATGACAATGTTTCTAAATTATAACTGTCACAACGCAATGTTACTATGGTAACTTATTTTAAAGACAGTTTATTAAATGAGTTGAAGAGAGAAAAAACTGATTGAAATTATTGAAATAATTAATAAAATCATACCGGAAGTACGAAAAGTATCGTATATACCTTGCGACTGAAGTACATTTAATCCTTCAGGTAAATTATGGCCCTCCCTGCGGTCGGGCCATAAACTTTACCTTCAGGATTAAATGTACTACTTCAGTCCCGCGGTATATAATATACTATTATACTAAAAGTTTTAAAATATCCTCGGAAATATCGAGTATTTATGTCCACTTTCCACTTCACGTTCACTTTTAGAAATAAAAAAGGCACACAAAAACACGTAATGATCTCAAACAAACATATGAATGATATTTTTTTTTATTGGTGAACCAATTTACCTATTTAAAGCACGCTTCAGCGTGTTTAAATCGAACATTAAAAAACGCGCGTGTCTTAAAGTTACCGTGGCAACATCAACAACTCGAGAAACGAAGTTTAAATGTATGGTCTAAATCATGTCTAAATGACAATTTTTTTATTATTGATCTGACAGGAGTAGTTTGTAACGTCAAAACTTTTATTCGAACAATATTTAACAATGTCAAATTTATAAATTAAAATGGAAAGTGCCGTTGGTATTGTTTGAAATATTCATATTTCGATTTTTCAAATCTTAGGAAATGGTATTTAAATTAATACTATTGACATTCACAGAACTCAATAAGGTTGGACTTCCGTCAAAATACAAATTAGTTTATGTTTTTCTCATTTCCATGACAACGCAAGGTATACATCATATACATCACGAATTCAACCATTTGACATTTAGTTCTTATTTCCATCTATGATTTCCATTTCTTGTTGTTGTAGTAGCTATAGACCAGTATTTATAATTTCAAAGTGCACCAATAAAAAAAATAGCGTAAAGTATTCGTGGATAACTGGTCTTCAAAACACTTGCTCTATTTCGAGCACGACGGCGAGGCGCGTGTTTTAAAGACCCTAATATCCACTTATACTTCAATATACTACTCACGTTGATGAAGCAATTAATAGTTATTTAAAATACAATATAAACACAAAACTCCACAGAACCTAATGCAATACAAATTGTATGACATCACACGTTCCATCGAAAGCGTTCGGAAATCCTCGGGTGGTGGTCAGGAAGTGCATTGGAATTTGAATTTTATTTTATGAACTTTATTATGTTATTTTTTTTAAATAATTACTTTTATGAACATGTGTGTTGAAACTTTTTTGTTGAACAAACGCTTTCAAAATTTTATTATGATAATCTTATTCGATTCATAAGTATATTTCAATTGTGACTATGACAATAATTGAAATATTTAAAGAACTGCAAATGGTTTCCATTATAAATAAAGGACAAACAGAAATGAAATGTTATTAATATTATGATTTAACAGTATAAAAGGCAGTTATCCCGCGCCGCAGGCATCTATCCTTGTTAGTTTTTTCATGGTGGGGCAACTATCCATACAGGTAGGCATCTATCCTCAAAAATAGAGATCCAAGGAAAGCTAAAATCTGCTGAATCTATAATTTATAGATCCAAGAAGACCAGTTGAAGTTGAACTTAAGGGATTAAACTAGCTACATTTATAAACAATAGGTATTATTATGAAATTAATATTTTTCAAATTAGGAGTATATTTCCTCAACTCCTCAACTTACACTTTTCAGTGAAATGTTATCATATTTATATATACATACCCACTTTTCATCAAAAGCAATATCATGGACAAAATATATGCATCAATTGGAAGAAGCTATTTCGGAATAAAATTTTATTAGCCAAAAAGTAGAGTGAGATAGAATTGGGAAAGGTTTCATGCTACACATCCAGATAGAAGTATTCGAAAAACATCAAACATCAAGTTACAAGCATAAAATAATATTATTCCATGACCCTCTGGTAATGTACTTCCGTACATTTTCATGATTTCCTGTGTATTCAAAACTTTACAGTTCGATATTTCTGTTCAATGTTGTAGGAGAGACAAGGGACTACTGGAAGATACAAAATTGCAGTGTAAAAACCAAACTCGGCGATTTCCTATTTTGTTTTCCAATATTATACAACACAGCGGCCATTCACAATTGATCCCAATTCCCGACTGCGAAATTTTTAGTGGCGCTGACCCGAAAAGGTTCAAAGCATTTAGAGAACGCAAAACTCCTTTCAACGAGGAAGCCACTGCGCGTGGTCTTTTCATTGCAGGGCAATAATTTTTTTCTGTGTGTATTGCTCCTCTAGGGTCACTTTGTATACACACGGGACCTTATTGAGGCTATTTATTTTTGCCGACGACAATTTATAGGGTCGTAGAGGAGTTACCCACTCTTTTTTTATTTATGGAGGATTAAACCGGGAATATTTCGAGAGAAGCAGTGGACGGAGAAAATTGAGTTTCAGAACTTAGAATGATATTATCACATAATGGCATTTGTTGGTGGATCGAACAAATCAGAAATTGGATATTGTTTCGAAACTTGTATACATTTTATCCTCGAATTGTGAGTTACAAGATATTATGGTTTGTTCTCTAAAACAGATATTTAAATTTAGAAATAATGCCAAGTGTCAGAAACTAACCAAAAAAATAATTTGGTAATTGATGAATTTGTTATGCGTTTGAAGAATTTGTCGAGGAATCTGATTATAATATTTAATATACTCCCCTTAATTGGGTAAATTTTGAAAAATTCCGCATTTTAAAATTTTAACTTTCAAATACGACCTCTAGTGGTGAACCTATATATATATATATAATCATAAACCCGTTTGTACCCGCTGTGGGTGTCGGGTGTGTCTCTTATTCGTGGACAAACTTTCGCCATTCCTTTTTATTTCTAGCTTTTTTCGCCGCCTCTGTCCATGTAATTCCTTTTTCTTTTAAAATTTCAGCTATTGTGTTATCCCATGTTTTCTTTGGGCGACCTCTTTTTCTCTTGCTTACTTCTCTAGCTTGCCAAATCCTTTTTGCTGGTCTACTGTTCTCCATTCTACAAAGGTGCCCAAACCATCTAAGCTGCTGTTTTTCGATTGTTTTTAGTATTGGTTCTATGTTTAGGTTTTCCCTTATTATTTCATTCCGCATTCGATCTCTTCTGGTGACACCTTTGACCCTGCGTAAATACTTCATCTCTGTTGCTTGTATTCTGCTTTTGAGTGAGTTTGTAAGTACCCAGCTTTCACTACCATGCACAAGGATTGGTCGAAAGACTGACTTGTACACATTCAATTTGGTTTTAGTTGTAATTTCTTTTCTTCCCAGGAAATTTCGATTTAATGAGTAATATACTTTGACTGCTGCACTTATTCTTTCATTCACTTCTGCTTCCTGTTTTCCATTGTTTTGTATATCTACTCCCAGATATTTGAAACTCGTCACTTGCTTTATCGGCATTTCATCAATTTCTATATTAAGGTGCTCTTCTTCTTGTCCCACCACCATTATTTTTGTCTTCTCCATATTCATGTTCATGTTTTGTAGTTTCAATATATGCTTCCATGTTATTAAATTATGTTTCAGCTCTTTTTCGTTTTTAGCGAACAATACTAAATCGTCGGCAAAAACGCATTCAGATATTCCAACTACTTCCATATTTCTATAACCTATTTGAATTTGTTTAAGTTTTGTTTTCACTTCCTTCAAAATATCATCCATTATCATTATGAATAATGCCGGGCTAAGTACTCCTCCCTGTCTTAATCCTTCTTTTGTTATGAAATCTTCGGACTCTTCATTATCTTTCCTTACTCGGTTTCTGGTTGTTTCGTAAATGCATTTAATGTTATTTCTTAGTTTTGATCCAACTCCTCTTCGTTGTAGACTTTTCCATATTTGATTTCTGGAGACACTGTCAAAGGCTTTTTGAATATCTATAAAGCCGAGATACACTTTTTGATTTTTTCTCAGTTTTTTGTCAATTACTTGTTTCAATGTAAATACGTGGTCTTGGCTACTCCTTCCTTTCCTATAGCCGCTTTGGGATTCTTCTAACTGTTTTTCTATTATTTCCCTAAGTCTAGTCTCTAAGATACTTTCGTAAACTTTCAATGCTGCGCTCAGCAATGTTATACCTCTATAATTTTTACAATTAGTTTTGTCTCCTTTTTTGAAAATTGGCAATATAATACCTACTTCCCAATCTTTCGGAATTTTTTCTTCGTTCCATATTCTTTGATACAATTTAGTAAGCATTTTTATCCCTCTTTCTCCTAGAGTTTGTAACATTTCTGCGGTAATACTGTCGTAACCCGCTGCTTTACCTCTTTTTAACTTTTGTATTGCTTGTTTCACTTCTTCTATTTGTATCAGTGGTTCATTTTCCTCATTTTCCAGTTCCTGATGTCTTTCGTCTTGTAGTTCCATCTGTTCTCCTTTCTCTACATTAAGTAATTCCTCAAAGTATTCTCTCCATCTCTCTATAATTTCCTTATCTTGTCGTATCATAACTCCATTTTTATCTTTTATCTGTTTTACATTGCTCGACTTTCCCTTTCTTAGTGTTTTTAGTACCTTGAAGAAGATTTTCTGATTTCCTTTACTGTCTTCTTCCATCTTTTTGCCAAATTCCTCCCAAGTCTCTTTTTTAGCTGTGATTACCATGTCTTTAACTCTTTTTCTTTGAATTTTATAATTTTCGTAGTTTTCAGTCGTTTTATTTCTTAGATATTCTTTCCATTTTTGCTTTTTTAGTTTGGTATGTTCTTGTATATCTTTATTCCACCATCTCGTTTGTTTTCTATTGCTACCGGTTCTAGTAGTGTCACACACTTCTGTTGCTGTCTCTAATATTATAGATTTGAATTTGTCCCACATTTCCTCTATTGATATACTTTGTATTTTATCTTGCCATATTTCTATTTCTTTTTCAGTATTTTCTGTAAATTTTTTGGATACCTCTATTTCTCTTAGCTTATATGATTTTATTTGTTTTTTAATTTTTTGTCCATTTTTCCCATTGTTCGAACTTCCTTTCTGGTTCTCAGTTGCCATCTTCAATTTTGCTCTTAACCTTCATAAACCCGAGCGGGGTACAGCTGTACCCCAGCCATGAATTTTTGGGTATATTTTCTAAAATAGTTTTTTTTATTTAATTTCCTTCGAGCTATGTTTCTTAAATATATATCTAAATTGGTATACAAAATTTTGAATAAATAGCTTTTCATTGTAACTAATTATAGAGAATTTTGTTGCTTGGGGTCCAGCTGCAAAATAATCAGTTCGTATGTGCAGAACATTCAAAAAATATAACAGTTTGTGACAAGTGTGATAATTAAATCATTATTTAAAATGTCACTAAAATACTTTTTCTTTTTTCATAATTATTTTTGTTTTTAATATTTCTAATCATTTCATAATATTTTTTCAAAGTGTGCTTACAATGCATTTCAATGCTGACAACTTTTTTATGTAAAAATATATTTTTTTATAAGCAGAATGTGTTTTATTTTTAATATTCCATAATTATAACATTAAAAAAATAATAATAAGCCAAAAAAATGTTGGGGTACATTTGGACCCCACTCGGTATTTAATGTAAGTTTTTGACCACGGGTTTATGAAGGTTTAAGTAATGATCGCTGTATATTTCTGCACTTTGTATGACCTTGATATCTTTCACATCTTTTCTGTTTCCTTTGTTTATGAGAACATAATCAATGATGGACTTTTCATTTCTGCTGCTAACCTCTCTCGTGTATTTATGTGACTCTTTATGTTGATAAAACGTATTAGTTACTATTAATTGGTTTATTATACAAAAATTTATTAACCTTTCTCCATTGTTATTTCTCTCTTTTTCTCCATATATGCCAATTACGTCATTGCTTTGTTCGTCTTTCTTTCCAACTCTTCCATTAAAATCTCCC
>CAJUYH010008300.1:0-15722 GCA_910591685.1 Galerucella tenella | reverse complement strand
TAATTTAAATAATTAATAAATAATATTTCGGCCAAAAGGCATCACACATTAATGTCAGATATTTTTCAGATTTCCCTATTTCTCATTAAATTGTTACGGATTATACTGTTGGATGTTTTAACAAATTAGAAAATCGACTGAAATATTTTTTTCTACAGTTTATTCGCTGTGTGTCGACAGTTGGAGGGGATAGGCGAAACTATCCCAGCGCGCGCAGTGGTAAATTTCCGCAAGTCGGACGGAAGCTGATGTGGTATATTGTATGTAAATAAAGGGGAGAAATGGGGCACGACAGTTGTTGTGCTGTTAATTGTAAAAATACAGGATGGAATAACAGTGATGTGAAATATCACAAGTTTCCTACTGCGCAACACAAGTTGGTACAAAGGAAAAAAATGGATTGCAGCTGTAAAAAGAGTAAAGTGAGTGTCTTAACCTCACTTCAAAATACAGTGTAGGTACACTGATACAGTATTATATACGTCATGTTTTCTCTATCAATTTTATGTATAGTTTTTTTCTTAATGTCTGACAGCACAGTAGCCTCATTAAATATTCAAATAGAAATTTATCTTTTACAGAGTGATCCTAAGAATTTTACAAGTAAATACTAAAATTCTAATGCAAAACAAGTAGGTGTCTGTGTTGGTTTTCTATACATCCCTGTTTCAGCTCAAAATACAATATGGTAATAAAACTGAACAATGCCAGATAAACGATAAATATTGCGGCAGTGGCGGAGATTACGATATCAGTTTATTCTGCTTATTTAATTAGATTCGGTCGACATTACAGTTGAAATAAAATTCATTCGTTCAGGCCTATTAACAAGTTACATTTTTATTTTTATCAAATTAAATTAATTAAAGAAAATATAGTTTAATTATCATAATTCAAATTTATTGACAATGAATTAATGTATGTCAAGTAAAGTAAACATACAATTTATAGGAAATATAAAATTCAATCTATAGTATCATCCTCTTCGCTGGCCATACAAGAATCATCCGAAGACTCGTCGAGAGAGATCATTATCGGTTCTATAGTTTGTTCTATGAGGTTATCTAAAACCCACATTTTCTTTTCCTCTTTAATTACATGATTCACAGCATCTCTCAAATTCTCTTCAGTTATTGTTGTCAATGAGTACTTCATTAGTTCACGAACGATCTTTTACGATTAACCAGTTTCTGATATCAGCTTTTCTCCAAGAGGTAGATGGAAGATTTTCTGTTAATCGCGAATGATAAGTGGCATTGTCCATAACGATTACAGCATTATTTGAAATTAATTCGACCATTTGTGTAAAATACTCTTCAAAAACATTTGCAGTCATTTCTTCATGATAGTCTTTGGTTGATGTTGACTGAAACTCCAGTAAACCACCCTTGATTACATCCAATATGCGTTATTATTAGTCGGCGACCTTTACCGATAGGAGTTTTCAGACCAGTAGATAAACCTTTTATGAAAGCTTGACGACTGGTTTTAATACTTTTGTCCTGCCATATTTATTTCACTGAATGTCCTTCATTGAGCCATGTCTCATCTAGATAATAGATTTGTCTTCCCTCCTGTCTGTATTTTCGGATATCTCGTAAATACTGTCGTCTCCAACATATTATTTGCTCGTTGTCGATTAGCACTGATTTGCGACTTTGCTTCTGCCAAGTAAAATTTAATTTGTGTAATATTTTCCACAAAGTTTTTCGCCCTATGTCAGGCAAATTCTCGTCCTCCTTCACCATTCTTAGAATTATGTCGAGGGTTGCGATCTCTTTTTTAAAATATAATTCGTGTACTTTTCGTCTTATTTCGTCTTATTTCTCTCCCTTAGAAGCCTGTAAATAGTAGATTCACTAACCTGTCATATTGGAACATGTCGAAACTATATTTCTAACACTAGCAGCCGGCATTTGATGTACAACAGCATATCATGCACATTTAACACTACAGTCTTCGTTTGTAAGCTAAGCACGCTCTTACACTTTACTGGGGTGAAACTTGAAGACATTTTTCACAACACAGTTAACACTTATGGAACGTAAGCGACTCTGAGCAAAACAAATTATACAAATTTGGGCGAGACCAAGTTTCACCGTATAAACCTGCAAAATTTCTAAGTAGTCATTAGGACAATCCCTAGTAGGACCCTATTGTAATGTTTCTTGGAAATTATCAACATTTCGAAAATCAGAGAGTAATTATCTGGAATAACAATTATTGATAAATGGCTTGTTAATATGTGTCCCAAGAATTGACCTGCGCCAAATTCTCAAGATAATGAATGAAATATTCAGTCAGAATAGTTGCGTTATAAGATTATTTCAAAAATAATGTATTGTTTTAACGGTCAGTTAGTTGATTTAACTAACCGAATTTAGATTCATATTACCTTTATATATCAGATCGGGTATAAAATTAAATAGTGACCTTTTCGCGTGCTGTCAGACAATAAGAAACAGAGTATTATATATAGTTTGTTTGCTTTTTCATAATATAAATACATTCATTATAAATCATCAGATGAATCATCAAGAACATTTGTGTGCAATCGATACACATATTTATAAAGAAGCAGCTCATGTCACTTGGAATGTCAAATGGAATAATCGATTTTTATTAAAGATTTCAGGCAACGTTTATCTCCGTTGATTCTAACCTACAAAGCTACACTCAACATAAAAAAAATACATTTTAAAAACGATTACTTACCCAGTCGCTTATAAAATACTGATCATTATGTCATTAGTCACTTATATTTTCAAATTATTTACATTGTAAAAGTTAAAAGGCTTCCTATCTTTATAATAATTGTTGCTTCCATAAGCTTTACGTGTGAATGCCTCCGACGTAACTTGCGTTTTTAAGCCGCGAGGGGGCGACAGTAGGTACGCACATAGCGAATATTAAAATAACTACTTGCTCTCTTCTATCTATAAATAAAATTAGGCGTGCGCCAAAGTTACTTTCTGCTTAACAGCGCCAATAATGGCAAATTATGACAGCTCGCTGAAAACATCAACTTTGCAGTTGCTTTTCAAGGCACAAAAGACGACTTTCGATAGTGGTCGTAAAAAAAAACTTTCTGAAACGCTTCGAAAGCCATCAACTCTCAAACCTTTCTAATCAAAGTCATCTCAAGGTGAAGTGCACGGAAAATCAAAAGACCGTTGCAAGAGAGGAGTTCCTGACTGCGCCACTACATACAAATACGAACTTTCCAGTATCTGAAGTGTTAGCTACATGTAAAAAATACATAACACACCCTCCCTTTCCTTTTCCGGGATAATGAATGCATGTTTTTTGTGGCTTTTTCCTGGATCTTAATTTTCGCAATGATCGGAACCGCGATACATTAATTTTGCAGCAGTCCTCATGAATCAAGATACCATTTGATGTTATTCAGAGGAAGCTATTTTTTGTCAAAGCAACGTTATGAAAACACGATTTAAACTAACACAAAATAAGTTATTGCACTGAATACAACGAAACAACAATGTACCAAGCGACCATAAATACCGTTCTTAAGAGCTTATTGTGAGAAATATAATTAAAGGTCTCAATATATGTCAATGGTAATAGTTTAATACTATTATAACGCTTCACTAAAATGACATTTTATTTACAGGACACTGTAAATAAAGTAGATAACTCTACAAAATAGGTCTTGATGTTTTCAACTTAATAAAACAGAAGCACATTATCTTGATATTTTAAAAATACTTTCATTTGACCCATCTCTTTTCTCTATCTATGATATAGTTGCCAGCCACAGTTCATTGGAGTACTGTTATTGGTCTTTTTATGTAATTAACTTGGTGTTCGGAGACAAAATAATCCATCTTTTCAAATTCTACATCTTGTAATGAGAAAATAAGGAATTAGAAAACTTGTATAAGCGTTTTAATTACGAAAAGTACCTTTCTTGAGATGTTTGATATTATATAGAGTATTCCAAAACCTTAGAACATAAAGTAGTGAGGAAGGAGCGTGTGCTACATCTCCCATAATAAATAAAAGAGACAAAGTCGGCCATTTTGGATAACCCTTTTATGACTTATTGTTTGTTTGGTCGCTGTTTAAAACTTGGTTTTTATTTTATATTTTGCCGATTATTACTACCTCAGATGTTTTAGTTTATAATAGGATTTTCTAAGGTTAAGTTGGTTTTTCGGTTACGTTATATAATACTCTCAGTGATATAAATATAGTATATCTAATTCCGCTATCAAATGTGACACTTTACGTCACTCCTTGACGTTAGGTAACGTCACATTTTTCACAACCTTCATATATCAGTTATGAAAAGTAGTTATGTAAAGACTTTACGTAACTGTTTTTGTTTCAACATAGAGATACCACATGAGTTTCAAAGAATAATTTATTAATTAGGTAGGTACTGTCAAAACTGACAATTATTTCATTATTTAAACTGTACAATTAACCCATTATTTTAATTCAATAGTATTTTGAGATTTATAAACATTGAAAACATTATTCAGGACACAGTTATTTGAAGTAAGTCAATTTTCTGGGTGAATACGTAACAATACTTCTAACACCATTTGATTCTACTTCAATATTATCATTGTAATTGAAGATTTTATTGAATATTATGAAAGCGCGGAATTAGATAAAACGTTGTAGGTACGTAAACACGTTATGAAGAGAGCGACATTGTTCAACACGCGTAATTTGCAGAACTCGCTAGCGCTCGTTTTGGCAAATATTACGCTTGTTGAACAATATCGCTCTTTTCATAACTAATTACGTAAATATCTATTTTAAGACAATAGTTAGTTGTAGTGCTTGTGGACGTTCAGAGACTGCTGAAACGACGCTTTGAAAATTACTTTTTCCGCAAATTGCTAGGAAATTTTGACATTCCTGTCAAAATTTCTTGAAGAAAAAGTCAGGACTTCCTTACTGTGAGGAAATGTCATTTCCTTACTGTAAGGAAATGATATTTCCGTACAGTTGCTAGTGTTCTACATAAATGATTTAAAACACATTGCTTATAAGGAATTAATTTATATTTTGAAAACATCAAGTCATTGCTGAATACATTTTTAAGATCAATTTGTTATTATTTACAGTAATTTGACAGATAGTACAATTATTGAACATTGAAGGAACACTCTTAGAACTATGAGAAACATTTTGGACAACATGCAGGGTGGTAGGGTCATTTTGTTGAATATTTTGTACTGTGAAAATTTTTTTCGCCACCTCAACCTTATTGTTAAGCGATTCTTCGATATATCCTTCAGCAACGTTTGATGACTTCCATCCGCCATGCCTCTTTAAACTAGTTATGTCGGCACCAGAGTCAACCAATATTGTTGCAGAAGACCGACGAAAGCAGTGACCAGTATATTCTGTCGGATTTACCAAGTTCAAATAAGTAGCAACTATTTTGGGCATTTTTCTAGATTGATGAATTCCTACCACTTGTCTACAACCCTTTCCGCTTTGATATTTAAAGAAAAATCGGTCACTGTTCATATTTTCTGGTCTTAACGAAACATACTTTCGATAAACATTCAAGTAGATCTGATTAATTACAAATGATCTTGGTTTGTTGGTTTTCGAATCAGGTATGCTGATTAAAAGCTTAGATTCTAAGTCTTCTATATCGTGTACAGTCATTCGGACTAACTCATCCATTCTACAGACCCCAGAAATACCAAATATTACAGCCACCTAAAAAATAAATAAAGCTATAATCTAAATAGAAATTAAAACCTTGTAAATTACCTTAATCATTAAATTTTCTTTATCTGGAGCTTCCTGGATAAATTTTTCAATTTCTTCCTTCGTTAAAATCTTAGATTTCTTTGCCCTATAACCTTGAGCTTGCCGTTTCAATAAAGAACGAAGTTTTGAGTATGTAGATATATCTACATTGTGTTTAAGTGCAAGGGTTGACTTCAGCATTGAATAATTGGCCCATAATGTTGAAGATTTCATCTTTAAACAAAGGTCTAGGAAGTATGCCATTACAACATTTTCTGAGAAAGAACTCGTATTTTTACTCATGCGATAATCCATAAAACGTCTGTATGCATTTTCGTACTTTTCTCTTGATTTCTTTGGCAATAATTCTAATGAAGCAGTATTCACTGCCTCAACCAGCTCTGGAGGAGTCCCAGGAATGGAAATTTCATCATCACTTATCATTTTACTTTCGAGAACACCAGCAATTAAATTTATAAGCGTCAAGTTTGACAATTCAACGTCAATACGTTTCCATAGTAACCCAAGTAATTTTATTAGGAATTTCAAAGCACCATTTATTTGGGAATAAAATTATCGCGTTTTTTTTAAATCAATCAATATCTGTCGAATTTTAAACGATTTGCGGAAAAATAGTATGTTTACCTCGTAGGAAAAGCCACATTCCTGGACTCTGTGTTGCTAAGTCTCGGCTTGCGCCTCGACTTAGCAATCTTCACAGTCGTCCAGGAATGTTAAGCTTTTCCTACCCGGTAAACAATGTACTATTCATCGGTGAGTACATATTATTATAATAATTATAATCTACAGATGTGAATATTTGTCTTTATGTTAAAAATTTCAAAAAATACACATAGTTTGTTGTTCCTAACCTAAATTTTCACTTGACATGATATGACATGACATGGCGTATCATTTTGATGTTATTGTAAATAAAAAATTAAATTTAGTGTGAATAAAAAATTAAATGTACCTATGATTGTTTTTTACTTCCATTCCACCAACTTTAATGTCCATAATGCCATTAAAATAATGTTCCGATAAACTGTTCACTGGTAAACATTTTCGATTAAGTTATTGAAAATATTTACTCCATTTTATAGAAATAGTTTAACCCTAATTAAAATTGGGTACGGCGCCACTGATATATTCTATTCTGCGGGGCCATTTTGGATAACCATCCCGGTTAACTGTCCTTGGCGTAATAATCCTTCCTTACTACTTAATGTTCTAAGCCTAAAACTCTCCTGCCAACCGCAATCTACATCTCACCTAATGTTCCTAAGGGAGATAGCACCCTTTGATGAGGACACTGTTTTCCAGCATAACATTTAATAACGAATTCAAGAACTATGAGTATTTTCCAAAAAAAATGTGTTCTTGTTTAAAATGCATCCAAGCTTTCCCTTAAACTCACTGATTTAAACTTTTTCCGCTAGGTACACAATTCAACAACAACAAATCAAATTTCAGTCAAAAAGTTGCTGATCTAACTAATTAAGTTTTAATTCAAGTGATCTCATTTGAAAATATTTGATTGCCTAGAGCTGTTCGCTACGCAAATTATAACCTAAGAGATAACCTAATAAAGGGAAAAGAAGTAAAATAAGACCCAACCTAATCCAACTCACTTAGGCATGGCGGTAAGGGAAAGAACCAAAACTTTTTAGTTCCTTGAATGATGGTGACATGGTAAGTGTTGACAGGTGACAGTTAAGTCTTGTGACTGCCGACGGTTAAGTGTGAACAGGTGACAAACATGTGCAAGACTAACAATTAGAAGTGAAAGCGTTATTGCCAAATATACTGAGACATTATTTATTTTAATATTAGTGATGTACATTCTCCATTCCATAGAAAATAGGTATAAGTAGCACATTGTCGTCCAATTTTCATTTTCAATATCAATCAATGAGTAATTACTTGGATTCTGAAGCACACTTCCGTGACTAATAGTCATCATTTTACGCTCGTTAAAGTTATTTTAAATTGAAGAAAAGCTTTTACTCGAATGGCATGCATTTAAAACAAATGTCCTCAAAAATCAAAACACTTAATTTCTTTCCTTGTGATCTTCATAATAAATTTGAATCCATTTCCAATAATTATAGGCACTTGTGTTTTATAACTACATTCCGAAATCACCCAGACCATTAAAGCTGGAACGTCATACCTTTTAACAATTCAAAAATAGTCGACCTAAATGGATGACTCAAACAAAGTAATCGAAATCTTAATATTTTCAAGACAAAATGTTATGGGAAAAATTCCAGAGTTATGTGAATGCTTGGCAACTTATATAAGTTTTATATCATGTTTATCGGTTAAGAGGAAGAACATCTAATTTATAAAGTTAAATTTGTATCGAGAACATGTTTACTTGTTTTGATAGGAGATAACTTTAAAGCAGCGGAAAATAATCAAGGAAGAGTGACATGTAGATAATCATGTAAGCAAGAGGTGAATTTGAAACTTGAAATCGATTACTGAATAAATCACCCGGTTAGTCGCTATGACACGGGCTTACTAAGGGAAGATGTAAAGATGTTGAAAGGGTGGTTAGAAGAACAACACAATAAACACTGGAAGAATACGCCCAGGGAAACAGATTATTTTTTTTTTCGGGCCGAGATGGGAAACTCATGTTCGACTGGGACCTCAACCAGTACTCAGACAGTGTTGGACTCATCCCCACGGAGATGCCTACCAACCAAACCCACCTCAAACTCGCCGTTACTCCCGCCTTGAAATCACTACCCTAGCATACGTCAAGACCGGCGGCGGTCCCTCACACACTCTCCATCATCTTCTTTCTTCTATCACTCCTATCTCTATCATGCCATAGCGAGTCCTTCTCTTCCCCTAATAATGCTCTCTACTACGCCACTTATCTCCATACATTCCTCCTCGACCCTCAACATAATCTCCACCATACTTTCCCAATACACCGCCTCTCCTAGTTTATTTTCTAACTCCTTCAAAACTTCCTCATTCTTCCAACATCTTAACATATGTACCAAGTCCTCCACTTCACATCTCTCGCACACTCCAGTTTCTCTTTTCCCAATCTTGTGGAGGTAACCCACTCTCGACCCAGGCTCTGTGAGCAAGAAGTAGTTCATCTCTCCAAATTTCCGGTCCACCCAATTTCTCCTGTACCCAATCGCTCTTTTTAGCGCGCCCTCATACTCATTCCACCTTCTCTCCATTTCCTCATCCATCCATTCCTGTACTTCCTCTTTGCTCGCACCCCTCCAGCGTTTCTGTCTGGCTCTAGCCATCCAGTCCAATGAATAGGACCGTGACAGCACTGCTGCTGCCAGTTCACCCACTGTCCTGTACGCATGCACCACCCTCAGAAGTATTCCTCTCTGCACCCGCAGGAGTGGTCTAACCCTCGCATTCACCCCTGCTTTCTCACCCCACACTTCCGCGCCATACAGCATACTCTGCTCTACCGTCCTACCAATTATCCTCCTCTTCCATTATCCCGGTACCTTCACATTACCCATCAATCTTCCCAGCCACGCTTTCCTTACTTTTGACTTCTGTGCAGCCTTCAACATATGGGTTTTGAAGGACAATTGGCTATCCAACCACACCCCCAGATACTTCACCGCTTCCTCCATCCGAATTTTCTTTCCCTTCACCATCACCCCCACCTCCCTTGCCTTGCTCCGCCCCTTCACCAGTAGTCCCACCGTCTTATCATCAGCCACTTCCAGTCCACACTGCTCTATCTTCTCCACAATCTTCCTGCACATCCTCTCCGCCTTTCTTTCTATCTCCACCTCTCCCTTTGCCGTACAGACCGTACAGACATACATCGTCCGCATACACCGTAATCTCACATCCCTCTTCACATGCTATCTCACAAACTTCATCAAACACACACTTCCAAAGCGTCGGTCCCAGAACCGAGCCCTGGGGCACTCCAATCTCCGTCCCATACCTTCTCCCCCACTTGTCCACTATCGCACGCCCCGTCAGGTAGTCCTCTACTAGATTAACCAGCCCCTTCCCTACTTCGAGCTTTGTCAACGCGCTCAACACCGCCCGTTAACTGACACTGTTTAACGCGTTCCCAGGCAAACAGATGGGAAGAAATTCATAAAGGAACCATCCACTAGTAGAACACTAGGAGGATCCACAATCAGACCAGGAGGCCGAGGCTTTATCAGCTTCATAAACACTTCTTTTGGTCGCCTCTTTTTCCTGATATTTCAAACGGACTCGGAGACTCCTAGTTAGTCAGGCAACATTGAAATCTTCAGCATACCCCCAGATCAGATCTAGACTGGTCTGGAACAGCCTTAAGAAACTCTTAACCCTGATAAACCACAATTGGGTGACACTTGGGTCAGTAAAACGGTGAAACTGCCTTCACTGATCCTGAACCAGCATTTGGTATAATAAAAACAGTAGCAGTAGGGAAAGTGTTGTTCCGTTGATATGAAAACGACTGCAACTTCCATATGCCTGAACCGATTTTCGAAAATACTCCATGTATAGAGCATTGAAGGTAGACTTCGGAAAAAAATAACATACCCACTTCTAATTTCTCAATCATCAAATAGAGGGCGTTATGTAACATCTTGATCTAGTTATGATTTTTTCAGACAAACTGAAGTTCAAATGGAATGCTTACAAAACAGCAAATAAAATGACATATCAACCTGTCAAACCTGCGAACTAATATCTCTTGTCATTATAGATATTGACATTTTTTGGTGAGTGTTGATGATTATTGGCTCAGCCAGTAAGTCGTAGAAGAAACTATGTTTGTTATATTATTTTGAAAATGAAATAAATAAAAAAGTATCACAGAAATACTTAACATTACATAATGAAACATAACAAAAATTTACTAAATGCACTTATTGACTGATTATTTTAGATACTCAACAGAAAAGGAGAGTGAAGGGATTACTCATTTGTCACTGTACTCTAAGGAAGCAAATTCAGCAATAATTTTATTTCGTCTGAATAAGTTATACTGAATTTTTTTCTAAAACACTAAGGATGCCCTTAAAAACAAATATCTCAAGATGTTCTTTATATTCTATCGAAAACCCAAAACAAACAATAATGCTAATAAGAAATCCTCATTCTTTTCCATTAAGCGCTCTCCCAATCGCACTCGAAATCAGTTTCATCATTTTCCCCCTCACAACACGACACAGAACGAGAGAGAAAAAGTACAAAAGAAAACTCAGACATAATGGTTCCGTATTTTCACAAACAATAAAGTCTGCCATTAGAATATCTCGGTGCATCTTTTATATGCAACACAAAGAAACCTATCTCGCGCAATATTAAGAACACTGTAAGGTGTTTGGTATCTCGCATTTCCATATTCCAGTACGATAACACGCATTGTTGAACACCGAAACGTTGCTTTTTATATAAATTGCGTGCGATCTTAACCGACGAATCGATTATTTGTTTTATAAAGACCTTGGGAAGTATTATAATGATTAGTTTTTCTTTCAAAATTTGGCTAAGTAAAAACATGTACAAAAACAGTGATATTCAGTTGTGAAGTTTGTTAGACTATGAAATAATGTTGCTCCAAAATTATTGATATGAAAGGTAGAACGTGTCGCGGGACACAGGGTAGGAACTTTAGTTCCTTTTAAGCATCAATTATGTAATACATCTGACGTTATAGATAAACAATTTGCATATTCCTCGGTGGGCGAGTAGTAAGCAAACCAGACTCTCACGTGGTAGACCCGGGTTCGATTCCCGGCTGAAACATATGAATCGCTGCTTCGTAAACGACTTTCGTAAACTCAGGAGAGAGCACACGCACGCAAGCAAAGGCACACAACGAAGCAACGTAACATAACGTAACGTAACGGTCAGATCTTTTGCGTCGCGACCCCCGGTCGCTCAAACATAACCTGACGTGAAGAACTAAAGTTTCAAAAAACCGACCAAGAGCTAGTCGGACTTACGCTCGAAGGGTTTCGTACCATTATCTATAAAAACAGCCTACTGCCTACTGAAATTGCATCCTTCTTAAAACTACCAAACCTCAACTCATACACGGATCATTCGTTTCGGCGTTCTTCAGCCACCATTCTAGCATAACAGGCGCTGATCTGCTCACAATAAAACGCCACGGTTAAAGTTAAAGGTTAAAGGCTATATTGACGACTCTATAGTGAGTAAGAAAGGCATTTCTCGAAAAATACTGCATTCAGTGTGGATATTTGATTCTGTAGCCTCAACATCTCCCACAATAACCGAGAACTTGTCGGAAACAACAACACCAGGGATAAAGATCCAGAACATTTTCCATTTTCCAATTCATTATAATTTCAACTGAAAAATCAGAAGCAAGAAAAGTAAAAATCAAAATATATTTTTCACAACACACTCGTTTGTTTGATTTCTAGATGGTGGTCGTAAGAAAAATACAGTGTGCAAGAGGTGCTAATTTCTAACGAGTGTGAAAGTTGCGGCACAAGTAGAATTCGAGTGCCGCAATTCACACAATATACCAATTCTAACTGCAATAACTGCATTTTACTTCATAAGCTACCGTTCAAATCTGGTTTGTAATACATTTTTTTTTGGTGAAAATTCTCCTTATGAACACCTTCCGCTTACGGCAGGTAGTGTGGGGCTCGCAGCTCGCGTTGTTCAGAGCGGATACCCACTAAAAACTCCACAAGAACTCCCCCGAAACCTTCAAGGTGGGGGGCTTCGTTTATTTCAATTCAATCCCAAGCTTTTGTATTCTTTTTCTTCCTTTTCTTTATCTTCATTTATTATTCTTACGTATTTGTGTATTTTCTCATAGTTATCCTTGCACTTCATCATCTCTCCTATCATATTCTCCTCGTTCATTTCTTTAGCGATTTGCTCTTTCCATTTCTGGTATGTACCCATCAAACAGAGTATGAGATGCACTATCTATCTCTCCGCAGTATATGCATTCGTCGTCTTCTGTTCACCCAATTCGGTATGTATAGGCTCTGAAAGAACCAAGACCGCTTCGGGCTTGCGTAAGATAATCATCTGTCTTGCGAAAAGAGCATTCCACTCATTCTATAACATTCTGAAACTTTTCCACCTATATATCGAGATTTTCTGTTTTAGCAGTTTCATTTGTTCCGTCTTCTCTTCGGTACAACCGCCTTCTTCTATCTATTTATCTATTTTAATATGAATAGGAATGATTCCGGCTATCACTTGCACCGCCTTGCTGGAGATTCTTCGGTATGCGCTGGTAATCCTTAACAGTGCTTTCCGTTGTGTGCTAGTCAACAGGTCTTTGTATTTCCAGATTTCTGTGGCTTGGTGTCAAATTGGTGCGGCATAGAGTCTATTGTGGCTCCTATGATTTCCCTCTTCCTGCTGCTAGGTCCACTAATGTTGGACATGAGTCGGCTCAGTGCTGTTGCCCTGGCCTCTGCTTTCCAAATAGTGTATTTTACATGTTCATCGAATGTGCCTTGTTGGTCTAGCGTGACTCCAAGGTATTTTATGGTTCTTTTTGGATCAATGCGAGCCTCTCCCATTTTGAAACTTATCAGGTTTTTGTCTCTATCCATTTTGAAACTTATCAGGTTTTTGTCTCTATCAGTGCTTCCGTTTTCTCCGGTGCTAGTTTGAGGTCGTTCTTCTCTATTCATTTTTCTATGATTTCTAGTGTCTGGTTTGCATCTTCCACTAGGTCTTGTGGACTATTTGCGATTAGGAGAAAGCCAGTTAAACGTGAAGTATCGCTGGTCGACTCCTCGCTGTGGTGTTTTCAGTATTCGAAAGTGTTATGGAAATGGTGTACTACTTGGTTCGTAATACTAGACTATTCTGGGTTTAATCAATAGGATACTGAAATGGATTTGGGTTCATACCAGAATCCTGGAAAATGAAGTAGTGGACCAGCTGGAAACTGAAGGCTAACTCACCATTTGTGCAAAAAAAATAGGGCTGGTAGAAGACACCAAGTGTTGTGTTTGCTGAGAAGAAGATAAATCTGCGAAAGACATTCTATCCTAGTATGATTGCTAAACTAATCAGTCTATAGACCTTAGAAGCTAAGTTTGTGAGCTCTGCCAATAGAGTTATTTCTTCACATATTATTCACTCTGAACTTGAAGTTATTCAGTTGACGAGATTCGACCGTGATGTACCGGATAAAACTCAGCTTATCACGATTGGTGTGTGCATAATGCATATCGATATCTGTCGTTAAGCTGTGTCGACAACAATTATTAGTGAATGGATGGATGAGCATGTAGAAAAGATTAAAATCGACGTGTGTGCTCAACAATTACAATTAATTAACATACTACTGCTTGTGTTGATAAGTTTAAGATATAGTGAGGATATACGTTAAGCGAGTAATACCGAGTCAATGGTGTAAGAACTTGATAAATGATGAAGTAGATTATTATGGTTTCCTGTAAAATTGTCGTATTTAGTAAAGCGCGTAACCAATAGATATCGAATATCAGTTTTATACTATTAACAAAGAATTGAAAATATTTTCGATGACGTGACCGTTCACTTAGAAGAAAACTACTTCTCGGGCTTTATGCCCCGTCAGAAATTGAATAACACTTCCAAGTTAAAAATGTATAACTTAGGGCCGGTTGTACAATTGTAGCTTAGTGAAGACTCAAGTGTGAACTCAGGTTCAGCGTCAGATTGCTGTTGTACAAAGTTGGCTTACGGTTGAGCTTCATTCAAACCTTTGGCTTAGTAAAGCTTCCAAGAGGGCAGGCTTAATGTAAGCTTAAGCACGAAACATAAATTTTTATCATGTTCCGTGGCTTAAATGTGAATGAATTGTATGCGAACATAACCTGTAGGTACTTAATTTAATATTAAATTAAAAGTTTGTCAGATTCAATTATGGATATTTTAACCGATGATGAGGATTTTTTGGAACTTATTGGAATCGTACAACACCCGAGAAGAACTCGGGTGTATAGAGGGCGTATGAATCACCTTGAATGTTGGAGAAATCATGAGTTTATTCAAAGATTTCGTCTTTCTAAAGAAACCGTTCGCTTTGTGAGAGATTGTATATCAGAGGAAAATTTTTGTAAAACTAATAGGTAGCAAATTTGACATTAGTTAGGTTATTTGACAAACATATTGTGACCAATTTACTTCATACGCATGCGTCAGTTCGAAAGAAGTTCTACCAACACTTGCAAATATAGGTTTAGTAGAGCTGCTACTGTATCTTGTTTCTACAACAGGCTTAGGGTTGAGCTAAGCTTATATTTCAAGCTCAGCTCAGTTGAGCTCAATTTTAAGCTTCAAATGTACAACCGGGCCCTAATCAATCATACTCTTTTTTTATTAAATACATTAAGATCCTAGTCCAAGCAACACTTTTACAAAGAGAAAATTGTTAACAGGATGGGAACAGATGGAAATGGTAAATAGGCGTATAATAAACGTAAAAAAAAAATAAGTGCTTGAGCAGGGGTGTTTCCAGATATATTTGGAGGGTGAAAAGGGATGGAATTTTGGATTATTGCGATTTCCGGCGAAAATTGACGTACGAAAGAAAAGTGTAGAACAGAAAAGTTGTAGATCATAAAAAGGTCTACAACTTTTGTAGAAATGGTTTTTTCATATAACCTTAAAAACTGCGAGAAAATGCGAAAAAACGATTTTATCGTTTTTTATTTCGCATTTACTCAATAATAATTTTATTTGGACAAAACTTGGTGGATATATACCTTTTTATGTCCGGAAAATCCGCAAATTTTTCCAGATAAAAATATCAAGAGACTTCCGAGATAATCACGTTTCTCTGACCAAAAAACATTTTTCAAATTAAAATTCTGCTTTGGAAAATTGTCGTAGCGACTTCATTCATGTCGCCATTTTTTCGTCTTGAGTTATACTTCCTTGTGAAATAATAAAATAATACAGTCCCTATTTAGAAGCATGCTCAAAAATTGGAAAAATCGAGGTTTTTTAAATACGTTTGTAAATAGAAGCACTAT
>CAJUYH010008299.1:0-15727 GCA_910591685.1 Galerucella tenella | reverse complement strand
TGGAAAATAATCTTTGAAAGTTTATAAGTTCCTTCAAACCGTAACAAGTTCTCTGGACACAGTTCTCTGGACACAGTTTCCTGGGCACAGTTTCCTGGACACAGTTCTCTGGACACAGTTTCCTGGAACACAGTAGTGGAGTACCTATATTAAGTTCCTGACAAACAGTTCATGGAGTATAGTTTACCGGATAAAAGTTTTTTTTTGGAACATAAAGTAACCTGGATACAGTTTCCCAAATACCGTTTCCTGTATACAGTCCATAGAAGCACATCAACAGTTCCAGTTCAACTCCATCTTCATCCTCATATGTTTTTTTTGTGCTAAGTATTTTTTTATATATCCTCATTGTTTACTAACCCATTTTTTTTGTAATTTCAAAATCGTAATTATATAAATTTTTTTTACATATTAGTTTTATTTATTATATAGAAACTAAGTTCTTTCTTTTTTTTAAACAGATTAAAAGTTAGCTGACCTTTAGATTTGATTTTCTTTCTAATTTTCTTTTAGGAAAGAAAATTAGTGGCGCCCTAAAATTGCTTTCTCTTTTTTTTCTAGTTTTGCTAAAAAAAATTAACTTTTTTCTTTACATCAATAAGGTAACAAAGCCCTGTGAACTGGCTTAGTTTACCTCCAAATCTATTGGTTAGTTAGGCAAGAACCTGCATTATTCAACATCATTATTTTAGTGTTTCATTGGCTTTCAATCTTAAACAATTTGGTTTCATTGGCGCTCAACGTCAATCAACAACAATTTGGTTTCACCAACTTAATATTTTGCGCCCCCTCATCTCATTAATCTTCTGTTATATACAACTTTAAATAATGACGGCTCCTTCAAATCTCTATTAATATAACCAACAAATGGATGAAGTTCTTGAACACAATCAACAAAGTGGATCTAATTATTGCTATAGATACTAGTTTATAATAAAAGATAGTTAATTGTTGATAACTGAAGGCGATCTAGTAGATTAACATAATAAGAAGTATGATTATAGTTAATTCGGTTGAGTTTGTTAACCCAACATTATTTGAATCTCCTCGGGCGTTTCTCGATTCCTCTTTGTAGGATCTTAATAATATCATGTTATTATTATGATTCAAATAAAAACGTTTGTTCTACATTTTGCATTTTGACATCCGCATTCCATAGCGATCACTGGTATCTTCTTGTGAATGGGTTATAATTTTCGTAGAGTCATATTTTTTAATTTTGCACTTGCACTTGGAAGACTCTTTTTTCAGAACTATCCTGATGGGTAGCATATTTCTTAATTTCAAAATGATGTATTGCACTGCACTTTGCCACGCCACTTACATTTATATAAAGAATGAACAAAACTCTTCATCCACTGTGTCCAAATTAATATTTTTTGTTGTAAATACTTTGTCCATAATAAACAATTATGAAATGGGGTCTCATTGTTTTCCGAGAACCAAATTACTAATAGAGATCAGGTAAACAGAAAAATGTCGACAGCCGAATTACACACAAAAATTATGTATTCCTAGAATACTACTCATTGTTAGAAGGTTCGTACCTGGAAAGTCCCTTCAAGCAACCCGCGAGCTATGTTTCCGTAACAAGCGATTGAATGAAACCAGCCGCACTGCGATCCACCACCATCTTAAGGGGCATCTACCAAATTCGACCTTGCACAATTATGCTTTGTATATTTTTTTGTTTCCCCACGTCCTCACGTTTAAGTTCACATAACGAAAATTTTATTAGAAATATGAAAGCTCCGCAACATGTAGGTAGCCAAGCGGTCCAAGCAGATTTTGGTTCACGTACTACTCTATAAGCTTCGTCAGTACTGAACTGGGAGACCGCCGAGACCGGCGAGCGTTGTATCAACAATGGAACGGCACGCGACTACCGAAGCAGAGAGACAATGTCAGTCATAGAAGGATAGAAAAGCGAGAGATGGATTTTTATCCGATATTTTAGTGGTAGCAACCGAATTTCAATAAGGAATTGTACGGTCATAAGTAATTTGAGGATTCTGAGATTTTTATATAGTATTCATAAAGCTTCAAATTAGACTTCTTATCAATTAGTTTTTCCATTTAATCCATATTTAATTGTTTACAAGGGCTCAAACTTTGCTTAATATGTGTAATTACCTCATGATTCGTATTTTTTTCAACAAAATTTGGTTAGCATTTCAAAGTTTTTATTCGATGAGAACTCTTAAGTTCAACATTAATCTACATGATATATTTTTTCTTGATTTTCAATACATCCATCACCTCAAAATTCTTTGCCAAAAATACTTCGATATTTTGTAAAATCGCTGCCGATAGATTCCCCTTAAGCAGTCTATTGACTCGCCAAACTAGCCACCAGGGAATCAGTTGGGTTCGACATGTAATGCTGTGTATCTTTTCGTTGGATATTTCCTAGTTTTATAAATTTTTGGCAAAAAAAGTGTATGGAAAGTTGAGTCTAAGTCTCAATGCTCACAGCTCTGAAACGTAATTGGCACTTAGAATAGTGATTTCAAATTTCCTGGGCTCTTCTTTGTTTTTTCCTCAAAAGGTATAAGGAAGAAACTATTTCTTTTTCTTCTTTTTTCATTGTACCTAACTAAAACACACAAAAATACTACCTCTTTGAACGCTTGTGATTTGAATTTTGTTTTCGAATTACCCTGTATTCAGAGTGGATTGATCATTTACAAAACAATTAATTAACTTCTCAGAGTGAAACAAAATAAACATCTCACAACAACAACTACCTTTTATTGTAGTCGAGCGGTCATTATAAACAAAACCACTAGTCGCAAGTCGCAACCTTTTCATCGCTTAAAACTGACCGTTGTAAATAGACAAATGCAGTTTGCGATTACCGCATTGGAGGAAGAACGAGAGAAGAGGAGGACAGGCTTCAGAAACCCCCCAAGATGGATGGTTCATCTTGGAATTCTGCGACGCAACGTGTTGTATATGTATTTCTAGTCTCTTATAAGATTGTGGCTGTGGCCGTGTTGTTTTCTCGACGACCTTGCGCATCCGGTATCCACTTCCACGTTGCCAAACTATGCGTATAATCTCGCTCCGATGCCGATTATATCCACATTTCTTGTAAAATTATTCAATAAATTAACTTTTGATCCGATAAAAAACATGCTTCATTATTCGTCGATTCTTGTTTAATATCTTTGATTGAATTTTTTTGGAGAATCGAAGTTAATGTTAATGATGGCGCGTGTACGGGTTTATAGGTATAGGATGTCTCAAAATATTGGGAGTGGACAAAATGTTCAATTTTAATCAATTTGAAAAAATAAATATATTTCCAAGTATTCCATACAGGAGAAGATGTCGCAAACATTCACTGCAAATTAAGGTATATACAGGGTGTACCAATCTTACGACAAACTTCGGTATATGGGTTATTTTGAGAGATATCAAAAAATGTTATCAACAAAAATAGAAGATGTGTTGAAGGTCCATATTTTGAAATTATATCGAACTATACAGAGTGCTGCATACCTCCGTTACAAACCAAACATATGATTTTTCAAATGGGAACCCCTGTATATTATACCGAATTCGGATTGGTTATATTTTTTTGAAGCTTTTGATATGAGGTTTTGCCACGTTATACAGAGTCCTTCGTTTATAAAAACCCAGTTATTTTGTAATATTTATTGTAAAATATAACTACTGACCTATTATGTGAAAGCATTAAACGTTGTATGTAACAAAAAATCCTGATTAATAATAAATTTCAATGAACAATTTATTCCAAGCAAAACTAGCCACCAAAAGTATAATCCCAACCGTAATAGTAATCTAAAGGTTCAAAATGTCCACCGTTAACATTAATGCAATACTGCAGAATAGTTCAAATGATTGACTTACATTTCTCAGCATATCTACGTTAGCAGATCGAAATGCCGCACTAATTATCCTTTTCATGTCATCTCTAATAGCCGGGGATTTTATAAACTTATTCCTCACAAGACCCAAGAAAAATAAATATACTTTTGTTAAATCGGGTGACCGAGCTGGCCAATCAGTTGGGCCCCCTCTTACAGCATTGCATTGATGTTAACGGTGAATACTTTGAACCTTCAGATTAATATTACGGTAAGGATTATACTTTTGGTAGCTAGTAGCAATGTATAATTAATTAGGATTTTTTGTTACATACAACGTTTATTGCTTTCACATAATAGGTCAATAATTATAGTTTACAATATATTACCAGATAACTCTGTTTTCATAAACTTTGGAAATAGGAAATGCTTGACAAAAAATAAAGTTACATAATCGAAGATTCTAAGAAAGAAAATGATAGGTTCGAGTTTCCGTTCACCCTGTATATAAGAAGGAATATAATTGAAATTTAATAGGATACGGAGATATTGCATTATGTTACGAAACTCTTTTTGGCAAAATACATTTTTTTTCTTTAAAGTACAACAAGCTACAGAGTGTTGATTTTTGAAGGACTCTGTATAATGTGGCAAAACCTTATATCAAAAGCTTCAAAAAAATGTAACCAATCCGAATTCGGTATAATATACAGGGGTTCCTATTTGAAGAATGATATGCTTGGTTTGTAACGGAGTTATGCAGCACTCTGTATAGTTCGATATAATTTCAAAATATGGACCTTCAGCCCATCTACTATATTTGTTGATAACATTTTTTGATATCTCTTAAAATAACCCATATACCGAAGTTTGTCGTAAGATTGGTACACCCTGTATGTTACCGTGAAAGACCAAAAGTAGTGAATGTCAACATTCGCCGGTGGATGTCGACAAATGTCAAATGCCTTGGTGAAAGTCCGAACATTCTATTATACATTCGGACTTTCACCGGTATATGTCGACAAACACAAATGAGGTCCGGTGAATCTCGGACACTGCAGGTGGCGACAAGTTTTTAGACGGTTCCAGCCCCGGCACGTCTTCATCTCAAGCACTGACTGATCCGCCACCTAACACATCTTCATCTCAAGCACTGATTGAACAACACGAACTAATTTCTTTAAAAAGAGTAGCTGCAAAAGAGAATCTTCTACTTCAAGCAACAAAAATGTTGCGAACGTCAAAAAAAAAGTTTCCTCCTGCCCAAATTGGTGATACCGTAAGAATTCAAGTCCCTGATGTCGACCGTGGTCGTACAGACCTTCGAAATGTGTTAGCGGGTTAGCGGTTGTTGTTGGATTAGAGGATTCAGACTTTTATAGATTAGCTAACAAAAATGGTACCTTGAAGCAGCTTTCCACACGTAATCAGTTCGTAATTTGTAAAGAAAAGTTACTTTCCATGGAGGAAGTTTCAACAAAATAAATGTCGCTAAGAGAAGCAGCTTCTGCTAATTCAAAAAGTGGAGGGCAAGGATATAAACGTTGTAACTGCAAAAGGAAGTGTTCCACGACTAAATGCAGCTGTAAAAGCAAGGAACTTTTGTGCAATTCGAAGTGCCACGGCAGTTTAAGTTGTTGCAATAAATAAGATATTGTTTTTATTTTTTATATTTCATTTCATATTTTTATGTTCTAGTGTTTGTTTTGAGTTCAACAAAGTCCTTTTCCCATATTATTTTATTAAATAAAGAACTATGGATTTTTTTGAGTACATCCTGAATGTCGACAATCGCCGGTGTAAGTTAGAAATAATGAAATTTCAACAATATTTCGTACAAACGTCAAGCAACGTTGAGAATGTTGACTTTCACCGGTGTATCTCGAGATTCGCCAGATTTCGGTCTTTTACGGTAACATATACAATAAAGAGATCTTGGAAATCGGGATCCAAGAAACAATATGGAAGATTTGACTCTGAAAAGACGGAGGTAACGGTATTATATGGCTCTCGGGGAAAGGAACTACTTGGATATCTCCCTAAATGAAGTTTGCATTCCACTGAGCAAACACCAGAAATACCTGAGAATATGGCTTTCAGAAGGGCTACCCTTCAGAAAATACATGAAGGAAACTGCAAAAAAGCCAGTGATAGAGCAGCGAAGCTAAGCTGGATATTTCCAAATATTGGGGGATCATCGACGGCTAAAAGAAGAATGCTGTGGGGAGTGACTTTTTCCATCGTTCTTTATGGTGCACCTGTTTGGAAAGATGCGATACTCATCGCTAAATATAAGGACCAGCTGGTGAAAGCGCAGAGGAAGATGTTACTTAGAGTAGCATCTGCCTATAAAACCACTTCGAATAAGGCACTACAGATGATAACAGGGATTCCTCCGATAGACCTATTGGTCATGGAGAGAAGCAAGATCCATAACCAGGGACGAGAAAAAAAAGCGCGGTAGAAAACGAGACACGTGAAAAATGGAATGATAGATGGAACAATGGAGAGAGGGGAAGGTGGACAAGGGAAATCATAAGGGATACGAAGAAGTGGTACTGGATTACTTACTGTCACAGGTGTTAACTGTTAACGTACACTAAAAGAATTGGTAAGACCCCAGATGATAACTGTGCATATATACTGCCTGGGCATCGATAATGCGGAGCATACCTTGTTTCAGTGTGATAGATGGACATACGAGAGGACAAATATGGAAAGTAAACTGGGTCAGATAATCACCAAAGAAAATTTTGTAGATATGATATTTTCAAACGAAAAGTCCTACGAATGTGTTAGGGGATACGTGAGATCGGTCATGGCGAAGAAAGAACAGGAAAAGAGGCAAAGAAGAGTATTGGGATGAAAGCAGATTTTAGGACCTCGGGCTCTGACGTTATACTCGCAAGGGTTGTTCCAGAGGTTCGGGATGATGCGAAAGGTGGAAGTTGTGGTGGTTTTGAGCGGTTGGCTCTGGTCGGGGATCTACGTTGCTCGGATTTCCTGCGTGCGAGGTGTCCAAATTGGATGGTGACTCGGCTGGAGAGAATCCCACACTACCGGGGAAAGGTAGAACAAGTACTCAGTGCCTGTGAGCAAGTTTCCACCCATCAATAAAAAAAAGGTATATAGGCCAGCACTCCTGTTATCGGAGTATAGGCTGCTTTATGAGCTCTTTTGATCCCTTTTGGTAGATCAATCCGAGTGTTATCTTATGCTAACTAAAGAATGCGGTAGGAACTCACCAGCTTTGCAATTTTTCTCCATTCCTTCTTATTCTCTTTTCTTTTTTCCTAGTTTCGAATTTTCATTTTACTTAGGTCATCAATCACCTGATCTTCCCATCTATGTTTGGCTCTGGGGTGTGCAGGCTTCCAATCAGATAATTTTTTTATTAGATCGTCCTTATTCCTTCTTCGAAGGTGCCCGAAGGTACCATCTTAGTTACATCGCCTTTATATATCTGACTATATCTTCACAATTCATGTATTCTTGCAAAGTCCAAAAGCATACTCAATATGAGTTGAGAATGCACAGCTTAATATAAGTTCAACCTTTTATGTTTAATATTGAAATGAAAATTCGTCAAATTCCGTTGTTTACATAAAATAAATCAAAACAAAAACAATCTATTACTTCCAGACTAGACAATTCAGATTTATTCAAAACTGTTGAAACATTTATTCCATTTACAGCCCACGTCACTGACAACCGTGAAAACTTAATTAATTTACACTAAAAACTGGTTTTGATACGGTGGTCAGCAACTTATTATTACTTGGAAGGGTCACCCTGTATTGGCTTTTGCAAGGGTCATGAAGATTTATGCCGCTTTGTGTAGGGCATGCAGTATTAATATTAACAACTGTCAATAATTTAACTTACTTGCAAATAATAATAAATATATGGATAACAGTAATAAAAGGAAATAGAATGAGCAAAATCAAAAATAAAATGATAATAAGTGATGGGCAAAATTGGTCGTACTCTTGCAGTTTTCGTCCTGATCATTTTTCTTAGACTAGCAAGGCCAAGACTAAATGAACAAGAACAAGGCCAATACCAAGACTGAATACGCAAGACTTGCCTCAACTGAATATATTTACTTCCACAGCATATTTGACTTGAAATATTTGTAACGGCCTCAACACACACTTTTCCTAGAACAAAATATTTTTGGTGCTCCAAATCGCTAGTTTGTTTTACTATAAGAAATCCGGTCCACTCGAACTCCCGCCAGGTTCCTTAATGACCAATATAATACACATGAGTTCCCGTCCGACACTTGCAGGTATCTCAATCCCGCACTCGAATTGCCGTCCAGGCGGGATTAGGTTAGGTAAGGTGTCTTATTATTCCTGAAATAAATGCACAAATACCTTCACCATTTAATTTATTTTATATTTCCTTAATCTCCTTAATTTTGTGTTTATCTTGTTGCGCACAATTCGTATCCTAATTTTGGTGTTCTTACTCGTATTCAGGTAGAAAATGACCGCTGCGCGCAACTCATCCCTGCCCAAATAAATACCTTTCAAACAGGTCAGTTTTCACCCTGACGAGAACTCGAGTGACAGCTTAACGTACTCTAATTATGACAGGTAGAGTGGTTATCCTGACGGGAATTCCTGTGCGTCCAAGAAATAAATTAAGTGAATTATTTTCAATATTTAGTAATAACGGTGGATGAGAAAGGAATGAAGGACGCCGATATTAACAGTAAAATCCAGGAAACACAAAATTTACTATGTAATGTAATAAAGTCAAAATTCACAAAAAGGGCAATTTAAAAGCAGACAAAACTAAATGTTTTTCTAACGATATATCGACCTCAATATTGCGTTGAATATTTGATTCTAGCAAAACAGAAAACTAAAATACAAAACCAAGGAATTGAAACATCTAAGAAGAGTCAGTGGAGTTCGTATGTATAAACGAACCTCCTTCCAGTCTATAATAAAGATTACGGAGACAATATATTTTAAAAAACAGCTGGAAACTACGGAAATATCCATTAATTTTTTTGTCAACTATGAAGAAAACAAATATGAAAAAATTCATTCACCCTCGATCACTATCTTTCACCCGCATAACATGCTATTTTCAGGTACAAACCCTGTATTGTATACTCCTTTTCATTTATGTTCCGTGTTACTGCTCTACCGACCGTACCTTACCACTGCTTTTGCCTGTTTGCCACTCCACTCATAGACCATTTTTGTTTATCTCCTCTCGCCTGTCTTCGAAGCAGAGTTGCCGTATCGTTTACAGTGTCGGATACTCATAGAAAATAAATGTATCAATGCCAGTGGCGTCGAATAACGTTACTTAATTAACTGTAACATCATAAATATAGCATATTTCACACATTGTATCGGATTAGGTACATTGACATCGACTGAATAGTACGACTTTACTGAGAGGTACCTACACTTTTGAATTCCTCCAATCTTGAACTCTAAACTTTCTAATATTATACTTTGATTTATTGCTCTTTTATGAACAATACAATGGGTCACATGTGGCCTAAGTGCTGTGAGCCTACACACTCACCCTCCCCACTCTACAGATACAGATACAGATGAACAATAATCGATTTATTTATACTTAGAACTTGCTCGTATTTAATTATACCAAAAAGGGAATGTAATTAAAGTAGATTTTTGGTAGGAATTTGATAAATATGTTTTGTCAACATCTAGGTACCTATTTTATAATATTAGAATTTTGCGTGTGTTCTTCAAGTATTGTACGTACATTATTCACGAGTGTGGATAATGAACAGGTTATACATGTAACGCGGATAAATAGAACTTTATATTGAAGGTTATTCATATACAAATATCACAATAGAATAAATAAAAAATATCATCACAGCCAGGATTCAAACCCTATGCCTACAGTTGTTCTCCCTGATTGATCTCTCAACCACTAGGCTTGAGGAGATATTAATTATTATTCTATATGTACTTATAGTAATAAAGTTATAGTAAACAGTGCCATTCAAAAGTCCCCTCCCCCCCTCGTATCTTTTGAACGGCTACACTTACATTAATAAAATTTGGAGGGTGAAAATAAAGTGTTGTAAACTTCTCTACGAATGGTAACAGGTGACGTAATAGTAATAGATGACGTCACAGTACCACTCTGGCCAATAATTTTGAATAGGACATAGCCATATTAGTTTTGTTTGGGTTTAAACTAATTTTGACGGAAAAATTAAATAAATACCAAAATTATTGGAATATTTTTTTAAATTTAATTAATCAAATATCAACAACGGATTCTTACAGCAAGTGTTCGAAATGTGCTCCGTCTACTTCATGACAGTAATACATCCTATTAGTAAACTCTTGTCGTACTCGTTCGAATGTGTCAGCTGAAATTGCAATGCATTCTTCAATAATTCTTTGTTTCAAAACGCCAATGCCATTCCATGGGACCTCGCCGGCCGATCCATCTACCTCGATATTCTTTATCCAGGTAACGTCTTACTGCACCATAATAATGTGCAGGAGCACCATCTTGTTGAAATGTTATTTCCAGATGGCCGAATTCATCTAGATTATCTTCCAGAATTTCAAGAATTAACGGCTCAATTGCATCCTCACACCTTTCGTGAACAACATACCCAATTTCCAGAAAAAGTCAATGTTTGAGCAGGTATTTTGGGAAACCACATAGTTGGTCCTGTCTTCCTAAATTCAAAATGCAATTCAGCCGTTAATTCTTGAAATTCTGAGATAATCCAGATGAACTCGGCCATCTGGAAATAACATTTCTACAAGATGGTGCTCCGGTACATTATTATGGTGCAGTAAGACGTTACCTGGATGAAGAATATCGAGGTAGATGGATAGGCCGGCGAGGTAGACACCTCTGTCACCAGATCTGACACCATTAGATTTTTTTCTATAGGGGTTCCAGAAATCCAAGGTTTATACTACGGCCCCAGATAGCATTGGCGTTTTGAAAGAAAGAAATATTGAAGAATGCAATGCAATTTCAGCTGACACATTCGAACGAGTACGACAAGAGTTTACTAATAGGATGTATTACTGTCAGGAAGTAGACGGAGCACATTTCGAACACTTGCTGTAAGAATCCATTGTTGGTATTTGATTGATTAAATTTAAGAGAATAATTTCAATAATTTTGGTATTTATCTAATTTATCCGTCAAAATTAGTTTAACCCCAAACAAAATTAATATGTCTATGTAGCCAATGTCAATGCCTTTCAAACGAGAAATCACTTGCCGTAAGGTCCTATTTAAAATTATTGGCCAGAGTGGCACATCTATTACTATTACGTCACCTGTTACCATCCGTGAAGAAGTTTACAACATTTTTTTTTCAGCCTCCAAATTTTATTAATGTAAGTGTAGCCGTTCAAAAGATACGAGGGAGGGATGGGACTTTTGAAAAGCACTGTATAAAGCGTATGATGACAATAATGTCAATAATAGTTATCATTGTATGCTTGTTGGATAATATAGGTATAATTTTCTACGACAACCTTGAGAAATATGGAATGGACACGTCAACTTTATCACCCCTTTCAGAAGGTACAGTTACAAGAACGTTAATATAGTCAATTGGAACCATATATAATCTTCTTAAAGGTAGGATTGTGTTCTTTGTTAACAGACGGACTAATGCATGAATGAAATGCATGAAGTAAAAAATGGAAAAATATTCAACTAGGTATATATTTTATTTCATTATTATACCTAACAATAAATAAATCTTTTTTTTCATGCATTTCAGTGACAAACAGAAAAAAACAATATAGTAAATTGAATAGTTTTGGAAAGGCTTAGCACGTGCTGTATTACCTCACAGCTCAAACATTTCAATTAGATGATTATCATTTTTATCAACAGTGACAAAAATTCATGTTTGAAGAAAAAAAAACCCTATCAACTTTTATATTGAAAAACAGAAGAAGACTCACACTGTGGATTGCAAAAATAATTAAATATAATAGGTAGGTACATCAATGCGAAAAGCAGAAAGGTAAAATAAACAATAATAAATCAAAGAAATGATAAAATGCCATTTTTTATATCTTTCGACTAAGCTTAGATAACAAATGTGATATTGGTGAACACACATTATATGTATGTATCTATATTGGGGTGAGGTTGAATGACACCCAAAAGATCTATAGTGTTCCCCTACTTCTACTTGGTTCATGAGAAAATTCTCAGAGACTAGTAGTTCTGTAAGTCCTATTTCACTGAGGAATTTTAGGGAATTTGCAGGCTTCAGCTTGAGTCAATGTCCCTATTCTTTCCAATAATCTCCTAGGTGGTGTGCCCTATTATTCTGAATTGCTCAATTCGCAAGTATGTGGATGGAGTTTCTTCTTCCATGCCACAGAATCTACATAATTCTTCCTCCACAATTTTGAGTTTCATGTGCCTGTTCAGGCGACAATGCCCGTTAGGATCCCTGTTAAAACTTTTAGTGCAGTTTTACTTCGACTTATTTATCCATTTGATCTTAACGGGTTGTATAGTATATTTCTTATTGTCTGACAGCACACGGAAAGGTCACAGATGCTAGTCAGGTAGTAAACCATAAGCGTCACCGTTCACCTAAGAAATTTATTTACTATTTAATTTTATACCCGATCTGATATATAAAGGTAATATGAATCTATAAATTCGGATAGTTAAAACAACTAACTGACCTTCATACATTTGTAGAGTACATACAGTTAAAACAATACATTATTTTTGAAATAATCTTGTAACGCAACTATTCTGACTGAATATTTCATTAATTATCCTGATAATTTGGAGCAGATCAATTCTTGGGACACATATTAACAAGCCATATATCAATTGTTATTCCATATAATTACTCTCTGATTTTCGAAATGTTGATAATAACATTTCCAAGAAACATTACAATAGGGTCCTACTAGGGATTGTCCTAATGACTACTTAGAAATGTCTTCAAGTTTCACCCCAGTAAAGTGTAAGAGCGTGCTTAGCTTACAAACGAAAACTGTAGTGTTAAATGTGCATGATGCTGTTGTACATCAAATGCCGGCTGCTACTGTTAGAAATATAGTTTCGACATGTTCCAATATGATAGGAGTTAGTGAATCTACCATTTACAGGCTTCTAAGGAGGAGGAAAAATGGAAATATATCTCCACCTAAAAAGTCAACTGGAAGAAAACCACTTGACTTTGATGAACATATGCAAAATACAATAAGACGAAAAGTACACGAATTATATTTTAAAAGAGAGATCCCAACCCTCGACATAATTCTAAGAATGGTGAAGGAGGACGAGAATTTGCCTGACATAGGGCGAAAAACTTTTTGGAAAATATTACACAAATTAAATTTTACTTGGGAGAAGCAAAGTCGCAAATCAGTGCTAATCGACAACGAGCAAATAATACGTTGGAGGCGACAGTATTTACGAGATATCCGAAAATACAGACAGGAGGGAAGACAAATCTATTATCTAGATAAGACATGGCTCAATGAAGGACATTCAGTGGAAAAAATATGGCAGGACAAAAGTATTAAAACCAGTCGTCAAGCTTTCATAGAAGGTTTATCTACTGGGACCCTATTCTCAAACCGTGACAGATTTTGTCGCATGCGAGAAATCCTCTTTGTCGAATAAAATCTGAATATTCTTATTCTCAAAATAAATGTCGCCTTCGCAAATTTTTGATAGACAAATTGTAGAATGGTCGACAATTTATGTCGAATGCGAGAATTTCATTACTTGCGAAATTTATATGTTAACGTTATACATGTCAAAAGTGAAAACACTCGAAACATTGTTTAATACTTTTGTTAGGTTCTGTTTCAGAAATTTTTGTAGAGAGAAAATGGAAGCTTTATTAATTGCTATTGAAAATTTAAAAATCAAGAGATGTATCAGCGGCCTCGAGAGAGACTAGGAATATATAGAAGCGCTTTTACATTTTTATCTGACAGAAAGTTTATTAAAACGTTCAGATTAACTAAAGAATTAGCTTTTTAGGTGAACTTGTTGGTGAATTTTCAGTTAGTCAGGCGTGGATCGTTTGTTACCAGTTCTAAAAATTCTTTCTGCAATTCTGAGTTTTTTTTACCTTCCGCATTCATGTTTAAAAATAAGAAACGAGAAACATTAAAAATATACGTTAACACAAAACCGTTAATCAAACTCTTCTTTTTGATAATTGTTCGACTTCATTTGCGAATACCAGACACGCTTCCATAAATTTACATCATTGCCACATATACATATGCGACAAAATGTCGAAGATAGTTCGAGAATACGATCTCAAATTTTCGTTCCACATTTTTGTTCGACAAATGTCGATTGCGATATTTTTGATCGAGATTCGAGAATACGGGCCCTGGACTAAAAAATCCTATCGGTAAAGGTCGCTGACTAATAATAACGCATATTGGATGCAATCAAGGGTTCGTTGAAGGTGGTTTACTGGAGTTTCAGTCAACATCAACCAAAGACTATCATGAAGAAATGACTGCAGATGTTTTTGAAGATGTTTTAGATAACCTCATAGAACAAACTGTAGAACCGATAGTGATCTCTCTCGACGAGTCTTCGGATGATTCTTGTATGGCCAGCGAAGAGGATGATACTATAGATTGAATTTTATATTTCCTATAAATGGTATGTTTACTTTACTTGACATACATTGTCAATAAATTTGAATTATGAAAATTAAACTATATTTTCTTTAATTAATTTAATTTAATAAAAATGAAAATGTAACTTGTTAATAGACCTGAACGAATGAATTTTATTTCAACTGTAATGTCGACCGAATCTAATTAAATAAGCAGAATAAACTAATATCGTAATCTTCGCCACTGAAGCAATATTTATCGTTTATCTGGCATTGTTCAGTTTTATTACCATATTGTATTTTGAGCTGAAACAGGGAAGTATAGATAACCAATACAGACACCTACTTGTTTTGCATTAGAATTTTAGTATTTACTTGTAAAATTCTTAGGATCACTCTGTAAAAGATAAATTTCTATTTGAATATTTAATGAGGCTACTGTGCTGTCAGACATTAAGAAATAAAGTATAGACTCCCATCAAAATCTTCGATTATCTGAGCCCTACTAGATCTTCCCTTTTTTTCGGCTTAGCCTATTTCTTCCAAAATTACACTAGTGCTAATACTGCAAAAGCGTTCCGGCCTCCAAAAGGGTGTTTCAGTTCCCCTCTTTGCTAGTCCATCTGCTATTTCATTTCCCTCTATTCCAGTGTGTCCTGAAATCCACAATAAGGTGACTATATTGTTTTCGCCCATCATTGAGTATTCCATTCTGGAACTAAATACACAAGTGCTCACTGCCTTAATGGCTGCTTGACTATGGTCAATTTTGAACTGGGCACACTTTCTCATGGCGCCGAATTTCCGCTTGAAAGGTGCGTGGAGGTTTTCCCAAGCTTTCAGAGCACTTGGTTCACATAAAAATGTATTTAAAGATGATGGCTCCTACAAAATGTGAAGATTCTGTTCAAGTTCCAAGGAAAACAGATGTATCGGGCAAAATAATCTGTTTTTCATTTTTCCAACCAATTTTCCAACAAAATAAGAAACTAGAGAGCAGTATTGAATGAGAAATTACATACCGAGGCAAAAGGGAAGCTGTGAAAGTGAAAGAAAGTGAAAGAAATTTTTTGTCTAGATGATTGTATCAATGTTTATTAATAGTATATTGAGCTTGAGCAATGTTGTCGTACAAAAATATAGTATAGAACTCGCACTAAATAGGTATTTTGTACGGGTAAGCAAATGTGTTGCACGACCCGAAAACAAGTGCTACATCATTGTGAGCTTGTCGCATAATACACTATTTAACAACATGATACCTCAAGAAACCAATAAT
>CAJUYH010008298.1:0-15729 GCA_910591685.1 Galerucella tenella | reverse complement strand
TCGTATCAATTGTCAGCGAATTTTGGATATGTAATACGGAAGACTATCATATTATCAACCTCTCTGTAGAATTTCAACGCGAGACATCGATGTATGGCATCACAGTAATAAAAAGAATGTTGTAGTTTTTTTTTGAAAATTCTTATTTTTCAATTTTTTCTACCATCGTATCGATTGTCAGCAAAGTTTGAACAAAGAATACGAAAGACTATCATATTATCAACCTCTCTGTACAATTTTAACGCGAGACATCGATGCATGGCATCACAGTTATGAAAATTCTTATTTTTCAATTTGTTAAAAGAGTCCAAAATATCGAGAGCTTTGGCCTGTATTGTTTAAGATGTCAGATAAGTATTACATAATTTTTCCCAATTCCATAACTCTTTTTTATCGTTTGGGATATAAAAAAAAACTAAAGAAGACCTAAACCAATATTTTATTCGTCATAGATATAAAACTACATTACTTGATCATGCAAAAGTACAATTTTAATAACTTTATACATTATATTATCGTTTATTTTTCAATATTATACAATTCACACTTAAGGAACCTTCTTCACATTATTACACTCTATCAGTATGACTAGCATATACTTATATGTTTTATACACAGTGTACCAGGAAGTAATTTTTAAAATTGAAAAGTTTATTCTACGATTTGACTAGAGCATTAATGTTGTTATTACTTCTGACACACCGTATATTTACAACAAAATTAAAAAATTACTTTTAGCACTTTAGTTTACTGGAAGTATTAGTTACTATATGTCTAATATTTGGTTTTTATTATAAGAATATGCAAAGTTTGGGCAGAATAAACTGAATACTTGAATAGTTTTAGCATAAATAGATGAAAATATTATTTGAAAAATAAAGATACCCTTTCAACAAAAACTCTTATTCTTAGACAAACACTTTAGGGATATGTAAATTTTACAAAATATAATTCATATAAATAAAAAAGATGTCTCTGTATAAGTATATTGAAACTTATATATTAATACTAACTATTAAAAACTTTAAAATAAATAAATAAAACTATCTGAGATCATTATTGCACCTTCGAAATATGTAAACGTAGTTTGATAAAATAAACAGTCTTTTTAAATTGAAAATTAGTCTTAAAATATTCCAAACCAGTCAAAATTCTCTTATTGTTTCAAATATATGTTAATTTTGGAGCATTTTATACAGGAACAAAAGTATTTGCAGTGAATTAATTCATTCAAAAACTATATAAATACATAATTTTACTGTTATAGAAAAATTAATAACTATTTCAGTCAGTTTACCCAACAGGTTAATTTTTATTGCAAAATATCTGTATTTGTCTAAACAGTATTAAAACGATAAAAAACTATTTACTAAAAGAGATCAATCATTATATGGCACACAGTTTACATTAAATTAAATTCAAAAAACATAAAATCTATACCAAAAAATAAAAATTATTTAGGTAACCAAAAAAATATTATAAAATAATCTGTAGTAGAATGATCCTGCTTAATATGAACACCCCTTATCTTTTCATCTTATTTCAGTGGATAAAAGCATATGGAGGGTGACTATTAATAATTCAATCAAAACTTTAAACAGTTTGGTTTTCTTCAAAAAGTTTTTAGAATAAATAAGATTTTTTAATATATACAGGGTGTCCCACGACGAGGTAAAACTATCGGTATATGGCAAAATACTTATAGTAAAATCATGAAAATTTCTACGTTCGAATTTTCGGATACGATCTTTTTAACTAAAATAATTTTCAAAGATGGCAGACTTCCGGTTCTACCGGAAGTCGACTGTAACTTTGTTATTTTGAATAAAACACCCTGTATATTAGTACATTTTTGAAATCTACGTAAAATTTTAGTATACTTTTGTTTGAAAACTATTTTCGAAAAATGCATACTTTTTGAGTTATTGATTTTTTTGTAAAAAATTTGACCGTTGCAGACCCTTCTATATTATTTTTTTACGAAGATACCCTAAAAGATATGAAAATGGTTTCTGTTCGGTTGCTTTTAGCAAGGTCAGACGTATTTAAATCTATGTTGAAAAATGTTTCATTTTATACAGGGTGTGTTTAAAAAGTGTTCAAAGTTTAACTTCATAAATATCCAATTTCTTTATTTTCTTAAATAGAACCACCCGGTTTTTTCCATTTTAATGGATTCAGGGGTAAAAAATAAGGCAAATTTCTTTCCTATACCTATACCTTACCGTTATCCAGATATTAAATGTTTTCTGTAAATTTTGAGAGATGCAGGTGTGGGCTAAATTTTATTTTGACCCGTTGATACAAGCACTAAGAAATAAAAAAGATTACGTAAATTTGCTTTTAATACATGGTAAATATGGCAGAGTTGTTACAAGAACATATGTGCTTTATTCGCAGTAAGATATCCTGCATCTCTAAAAATTTACAGAAAACATTTAATATCTGGATAACAGTAAGGTATACATGAATTTGCCTTATTTTTCACCCCTGAATCCAGTAAAATGGAAAAAACCGGGTGGTTTTATTTAAGAAAATGAAATTTGATATTTATCAAGTTAAACTTTGAACACTTTTTATACACACCCTGTATAAAATGAAAAATTTTTCATCATAGATTCAAATACGTCTGACCTTGATAAAAGCAACCGAACAGAAACCATTATCATTTCTTCAAGGGTATCCTCGTAAAAAATAATTTACAAGGGTCTGCAACAGTCAAATTTTTTACAAAAAAATCAATAACTCAAAAAGTATGCATTTTTCGAAAAAAGTTTTCAGACAAAAGTATACTAAAATTTTACGTAGATTTCAAAAATATATTAATATACAGGGTGTTCTATTCAAAATAACAAAGTTGCAGTCGACCTCATGATTTTACTATAAGTATTTTGCCATATACAGAAAGTTTTAACTCGTCGTGGGACACCCTGTATAGTATAAGAAAATATTAAGGCCTATTCCAACATATCAATACCAGTCTCTACTACACCGAGACACAGTCTCAAACTGATATGCAAAATTAATACAAAAAAGAGTGATTTTAAAACTATTTCTAGGCACAGGATCGAAAATTCCTACCAATAATTATTTTGACTTCAACTGAATTACTAGGACATTTTTTTTAGTATCACCCAATATTTCAAAAAGTTTAGAAAAAACTACATTACACTCGCCAAAGAATGAAACGGCATATTGTCGAATTTGTGATTATTTCTAATATGAGAACTGAGATTACCCGATTGAACGAAAGCCTTGTCACAAAAATGACATTTAAAAGGTTTTTCGTCAGTATGCAGTCGAATATGATTGTTAAGATTACCTGATTGGGTGAATGCCCGATCACAGTGGGGACATTTAAAGGGTTTTTCACCTAAAAAAAAAGAAATAAATAATGAATTTATAAAAGTAGTGGATTTTAAATTACCTGTGTGCACTCGCATGTGATTAACCAAATTGCAACTTTGTGAAAAAGTCTTGTTACAAATTTCGCAAATATGTGGTCTATCTCCAGTGTGACTTCGCATATGTATCAAGAGGTTACTTTGTGTATTAAATACTTTCTGGCATAAATTACAGAACAATCTTTCCTCTGGTGATTTATTTGATATTTCATGTTTTAAAAGATGGGTTTTCATTCTCCTAAAATATTTCTTACATATTGGACATTTTTCTAAAGGACTAGATTTTCTTTTTGTATATGTCTCAGATGCATTTTGAGCTTCATCTTGTGATACTATTCGAACTTTTTCACGACTATTCCTTGGAAAAAATATTTAAATCAGTTTATTGCAACTTTTTTGTTTTTTATTATGTTACCTTGTTATACTCTGCACTTTATTACTAGTATCATCTCTAGATGGAGAATACTCTCGAGCAAATAGTCTTATTTCAAATTGTGACCTCTTTCTAACTGGTATGATTGAAATTTCTGGACCAATAGAATTAATTAGCCCATGATTATCTCCTTTATGTTGACTTGAAGGGTCAGAGTCAGATAAATCATCCTTATAATTCTGAAAAAAAAACTTTCTTCAGTCAATCATACCCATGATTTTTGTTTTAACATATATGTCATTCTGCAAAATAATACACCACAATATATTTAAAAATAAAATTTTCGAATTAAAAGTGGCCTATCCCTTTGTTTTTGTAATCTACAAAAAAAATAAAGTTGCCATGCATAAAAAAACGCAACATGCAACAACTTTCCACTTCACACATATTCTGTACCTCATCTACACTTTCTTCGTCATTTATAATAACCATAGGCTCAAGAGATGCTTGAAAATCATCATCATCTCTAATGTCCATGTTAATTATATCCTAAAAAGGGGTTTATATTTTTTGAAATTGCGTATTTTTATTTTTGTATTTAACAAAACAAAAATAAACAAACAAGTATTTGGTAAATAAAAGTATAAATATGAATGAAATACCTTGAAAAATGATTTCAAAAATAATTAAAATGCTTCAATGCACCAAAAATATTTCTGACATTAAAAATAAATCATCCAATAAGCATCACAAGCCGAAAATTCCTTAATTTCTTTAAAAAATATACAAAAAATCCGTTTTTCTTGTCATACTGTCAGAAATATGTCTCTTCACTCTCTTCTTCTTATCGATCCAACATTTAATCAATGCTGCCAACAATTCAGATGGCGTGTTTACGAGGCATCTATGATGAAGATTAACGAAAGTTAGCACTAGAAAATATTTTGTAACAATTACTATACTTTATTATTACTATATAAATAGAAGATTAACATCTACTATTTACGGTCTAAGCCTCAAATTTGTATGTGATATATACGTAGCTGAGATTTATAAAAATGTTCGTGAGAAATTGACTTGGATCTCCTTATGTTGGCTTCGATGGAAATTTATGGTTACTAAAGCCATTCCAGTTGTTTTGTTGGTAACAGTAAATTCTTTCCGGTCAAAGTTTTAGAGCCGTCAACATGGGTGAGTGTTGTTCTGTAAGTTTTTTTCAGTTTTAGTGAATATTCTTAAAAATTTTTGAAAATTTTCAATGATTTTTATATAATAATAACTAGAGTCAGTGCTAGAATATATTTGTTATAGAAGTTTTGTGATTTTTTCGTAAATAATTCAACTTCTCTGAAGCAACGCCTAGATCAAGTGTGTCAATTAAATTTATATCCTAAATCATCCGCTTCCAAAGTAGTCTATTTAGTTTAAAAGAATTTACAACGGGTAGTTCGGAGTTTCAAGAATGGATACAATTATATATGGCAAAGTTTTAACAAATATAATTTTTAAGGTAAGCCCCGTGGATTAAGAACTGCTAGAAAACATGTGAACCACCGTAGGGACCAAAGATGGGCAGATAAAGATTACAAAAAGGCACATTTAGGAACTAGATGGAAGGCTAATCCTTTTGGAGGAGCCTCTCACGCTAAAGGAATCGTATTAGAAAAAGTGTAAGTTGTTTTTATTTATCTATATTACATATAGCATTGAGAAACCTAAAGGAATCGTATTAGAAAAAGTGTAAGTTGTTTTTATTCATCTTTATTGCATATAGCATTGAGAAATCACCGTTGTTTTTTATTATAAGCCATAGGTGTTATGTATAAAACAATGCTAAATTAAAGGCGCTCTGAACCATTGGGTAGACGATTTAATCGACTATACACTCTGATATGTGCGCTACAAAGTTAAAGAAGAAGAAAATAAAATACGTTGCGCAGAATTTCCTCGTGAATGGGTGCTTTCGATTCCAATCACAGGAAAATTCTGTGCGATGTGTTCTTATCCTCATCATCAAGGTAAAAAATAACTATTTCTTACATGTTTAGTGTTTATAAATATAACAGTTGTGATAATGAATCTATTTATTTTACAGAGGAGTAGAAGCTAAACAACCTAACTCTGCCATCCGCAAATGCGTTAGGGTACAACTAATTAAGAATGGTAAAAAAATTACTGCGTTCGTACCTAGAGATGGTTGTCTAAATCACATTGAAGAAAACGACGAAGTTCTCGTCGCTGGTTTTGGTCGTAAAGGTCATGCTGTAGGTGATATTCCCGGAGTTAGATTTAAAGTAAATATTCTTTTTTTTCCAATCTAATTAAGACCATATCGTTATTAGTTTCTGTGATTTAATGATGATATAATTTAGAGCCAATCCTATGATTTAAATAGTGATTCTTCATTTTGTTTGTAACTGATCAAATAAAACTTCTCGAATGTTTTGTTATCTGTATTTTTAGTATATTAACATGTGTTTTTTATTTTGTTTTCAGGTTGTTAAAGTAGCTAACGTTTCCCTTTTGGCTTTATATAAAGAAAAGAAGGAAAGGCCAAGATCTTAAGATGGTTTATTTATTTGCTTGACATTTTTAATAAAGTGGACAAGTATAATTTTGTATAGCGTTTTATTTCAATAAACTTAATTTTTAATAAAATTCCATGTTTTCTCTTTGTATTCGATCTACAAATTTGACATCGTTTTACAATATTTTAGTTTTTTAAAGCTTTGAAATTGCTGCATGTCCACAATACTGAGTGATATTGATGATGATTTAGATTGAGTAGCAGTGGAAATAAGGCTCATAAGGAGCAATTCTGTAAGCAAATGTTAAATTTTAACAGTTACAAATAAGACAATCTGCTAACCCATTTTTGCTAGTCTTTATGCATAATAAGCTTTACAGTATTAATGGAAAACTCTTTATTGGATACTATGCATCTTGAAAAGTTGATTCTCATGAGATGAGGGGTACCATTTGCAACCAATACTAATTAATATCAGTCAACATTAATGAACCTATGCAACAAATTCAAATTAAAAAGGGTCTCAAAATTTTCAAACGAATAAAAAGTGAATTAGGTACTGATATCAGAACCTTGTGAACTCACAACAATGATAAAATATCAGTTTTTTGGAGGTAAGTAAGTATTTGATGTTTTAATATCAATTTTACTTGTGGCATTTAAAATGGGAATAATAATTTCAAATATCAAAGCATGGCCACCTTCTAGGTGGCCATGTATCAAAGCGAGAACAAAAGGATGGTATTCTACAATAAAGAACCCACTTGTTAATTTAAAATTTTACAAATAAAATCATTTCTTTTGGTGTTAGAAAGTTGACAAAAAATAATCGTTTTTGAGTTAATACCCCCAAAACTAAGGTATTTCGCCTTTTTGTGAAAATAATATTACGTTAATTGGTTCTTTTCTATTCAACACCATCCATATATTACAACAAACATAGCGAGCGTGTTACTAATTACTGATTTTGAAGTTTTCAAACTGCTGGCAGTATGTAAAGGCGAAATTATATGACATTTTGTTAAATAAATATTTCTCTTTACCACTTGCGGATCTGAGAGGGGGGCCATGCCCCCCCCCCCTTGATATTGGTTCAACAACCAGAGTCTGGATATTTATGTTATTGTTCACTAGTTTCAGTTGTTTTGAGTATATTTTCAAACAGTGACCAAAGACATATCTTTCTGAACAATAATTTTATCAAGTTTTTGTTCCAGTTGTTTTATTTCGAGTTTATTATTTATTAGAATTGTGGAATTTTGTTTTTGCTTGTTTCGCCATATTTTTTTCAATCTTATTTATATTATTGTTCACTGGTTTCAGTTGTTTCAAATAAAGAAAATATATCATATATATAATTCATTTCTATGGATTTTATTACTTTGCTTACAAATTTTCATTAACTCATGCCCCCCCCCTGAAAAACTCCCTGGATCCGCCAGTGCTCTTTACATGCCAAGAAATGTTATTGGCTCAAGAATTAATCCTTTAAATACAGCAGGACCCTAGTTTTAGTTATGGCATTTTTTTTATCAAAGATTAAATCTCGGGCTTTTAATCAAATTATAAAATTGTCTATATACGCTGTGGGCCGAAATAAAGGAGGACCTACATTTTTAATTGAAAATATTTTTTTTGCTTTTTGTGCGATTTATTTTCTTTTTGCAGTGCTAATAACCTAACATGTCCTCAATATGACAGAGTCGGACTTATCAAATAAATTATATAACAGTGCATTTGAGCTAGTTGCAAATGAAAACTGTCTTAGTTAAAATTGAAATTGTACTAATATGCATTTTCGGTAGATAAACTATCCAGAACACTTCAGTAATAAGGAAATTTTCTGAAATTACCGGATTCGCGAAATTATTTTTTATTAAATAACATTTTAACAAATAACACTTTTGCTTCCAAATTGACAGTCATGTTGAGCACATGTTAGGTTATTAGCACTGCAAAAAGAAAATAAATCGCCCAAAAAACAAAAAAAATATTTTCAATTAATAAATGTACTCCTTTATTTCGGCTCACAGTGTATATATTTATGGCAGAAGTATTGTTGAGAATAAAACGTCTACAAAATGACTTTTGCAGAACTTAAAAACATTCCCTAATGTACCCGATTTTTCTGTATTTTTATTTACATAATTCCAAACGGCCGAAGATGGTGGGTGGTGAATATAATATAAAAATCTTGAAATATTTACAAGATAATTTATATTATATAATTGCAAAATCGACAAATTTTTACACGTTATGTTTTTAACAAATTTTAAAAATAAGAATTTGATGACTCGCTTTATAAGGGATTCTTACAGATGCGATATCTTGTTTACCAGAAAACAGAAGAATTTACTAAATTCAGTGTAGTGTTATAAATCTAATGGTACAAAAAGTTCATACAAATAGTTTATATAATTTTAACGTTATAATGAGATAAATATTTATTAAATTGAACAGGTTTTCGGATTAGTTCAACGACTTTGTACCACCCATAAAAAATAAAGTATATTATTATAACTGGAGGTACAATCAGTGGCGTGGGCAAGGGTATTGTAACAAGTTCTATAGGAGCGGTACTTAAAATTTTAAATTTTGAAGTTACTTGCATTAAGATCGATCCATATCTCAACTGCGATGCTGGAACTTTTTCTCCTTATGAGCACGGTGAGTTAGATTTTATTTTATTTATTTATTTGATGTCTCAGAATTGAAATAATTTTATTTTAATATGAGTCTAAATTTAATCCAATATTCGCCAGTCCGACCCTATTAAATCTCGGTAGTGTAAAGGAATAAATTAATGTACCAATGACCTACGTAATATAATAGGTAGGTATACCTATATTTTTTAGTCAGTTCAGTATGAACTAGAATTATAAACCAAGTATTTATAGATATTATTTAACTATAAAAGAATTATATAACGTCATAATCACATGGATAAAAATTCTGCGCAAATTTAAAAACATTTGGCAATACCACAAACTAAAATCTACAAATAGATAAGACTATAAACACAGATCTGTAATAAAACTGATTTCTAGAACGATAAATAGATTACCGTTTTTAAAATATTTTTAATAATAATTCATTCACTCAGAATTCAAGAGTTACGTGTTAAACAATGTTGATCTGTAGATGGATTTTATGTTTAAGATCTTTGAACTTTCTAAATACACACCTGTCATTATGATTGTGGCAACGGTCCTATAGACAGATCTAAATAAGGTCACTTTTTTCCTCTGGCGGTTTTCGATACACGTGCCATTTCATTCTTTGGATAAATTTCCTAACAATGAAGTATATTTTAGTAACGGGAGGTGTTATTAGTGGTATAGGAAAAGGTGTAATATCAAGTTCATTAGGTGCCATACTAAAATGTTGTGGAATAGAAGTAACATCCATAAAAATTGATCCATATATTAATTTGGACGCTGGAACATTTTCTCCTTATGAACATGGTAAATGAGATTCTGTTGTCAAACGTGTATTCTTCAATTCAGTTTTAATTCGTTTTAATTGATGTTTATAAGTATTTTGCTATTTTAACTACTTAACCTATAAGTTCATGAAGGATATGCAAATATTATTATTTCATATTTAATGCAAGTTTTTCAATAGCCACGTATTGTTTTTCTTGAAATATTAATTGTTAACAACGTAGAAATTACCTTTTTTTGAACAATTGATTGTAGTGCAAATTATTTTAATTGAATTATATTGTTAATCCTTTTATACACAGGAGAAGTATACGTTTTGGATGATGGCGGAGAAGTGGATTTAGATTTGGGAAATTATGAACGTTTTTTGAATATAACATTACACAAGGAGAATAATATCACAACAGGGAAAATATATAAACATGTTATAGACAAAGAAAGACATGGTGACTATCTTGGAAAGACAGTTCAAGGTAAAATTTCTGATTCTAATAAATTAAAGAAGTGTATGTTTAACTTGATGATGGTAAATTTTTAGTTGTCCCTCATATAACTGACGCAATCCAGGAATGGGTGGAGCGAGTTGCTCAAAAACCAGTTTCTGGAACTGGAAAAATACCAGAAGTATGTATAATCGAATTAGGTGGAATAGTTGGAGATATTGAAAGCATGGCATTTGTGGAAGCATTCAGACAATTCCAGTTTAGAGTAAAAAAAGAAAATTTCTGTGTTGCTCACGTTTCCCTTGTTCCCCAACCGAGAACCACAGGAGAACATAAAACAAAACCTACTCAATCTTCCGTAAGAGAATTAAGAGGCTTAGGATTGTCTCCAGATATCATAGTTTGTAGATCAGAAAAACCTATTGGACAAAGTGTCAAAGATAAAATATCCAACTTCTGTCATGTGGCTCCTGAACAAGTAAGTTTTTTTTTATATAAACTATTTATGTGAATCAAAATAATTGTTAAATTTATTTAGATTATTAGTGTACCAGATTTACCGTCTGTTTATGAAGTACCAGTGTTTATGGAAAGTCATGGTATGGCGGAATACCTTTGCAGACGGCTCGAACTGGGCATTACTCCATTACCACCAATTAGAAAGTACATGAAACCTTGGATAGAGCTCGGAGATAGAATGACAAACTTGAGACACGAAATAACAATAGGAATTGTAGGAAAATACACCAGACTCGAAGATTCTTATACTTCAATTACAAAAGCTCTGAAACACGCTGGAAATAAAGTTGGATTCAAAGTTAATTTGAAATTTATCGAAGCTTCAACTTTAGAAGTTAGTATGCTTACTGACGATCCAGCTTCCTATCATAACGCTTGGCATAATTTGTGCGTTTGCGAGTGAGTAACTTAATTTAAAAAATACTCCCAATTTCTTACATCGTAATTTGTTTTTGTAGTGGTGTGGTAGTTCCTGGAGGATTTGGAAAACGTGGTGTCGAAGGCAAAATAGAAGCTTGCAAATGGTGTCGAATAAATGATAAACCCTTCTTGGGTATTTGTTTAGGCTTCCAGGCTGCAGTGATAGAATTTGCTCGAAATGTTTTGAGCTTAGAAAACGCCAATTCCACAGAAGTTAACGAAGACACTATGCATTCCGTTGTTATCGATATGCCTGAACATAATACTGGCGATATGGGAGGAACTATGAGACTAGGAAAAAGAACTACCGTTTTTAGAAAACAAAATAGTATCCTTAGTAAGTTAATTCTTATATTTATTCGTACTCTGGTAATATTAGTTTTATTTTTTTTAGAATCTTTGTATGACGGTAAGGACCAAATAGACGAAAGGCATAGACATAGATATGAAGTTAATCCGGAATATATTCAAAAGTTTGAAGAGAATGGCATGAGTTTTGTTGGTAAGTACTTTATTGCTTCGTTTAATTATTATTTTTAATACCTGCTTATTTTTTCTAGGTGTTGATATTGATAAAAAAAGAATGGAAATACTGGAACTAGAGAATCATCCTTACTACGTTGCTGTGCAATATCATCCGGAATATTTATCGAGACCCATGAAACCTTCTCCGCCTTTCTTGGGTCTCGTTTTGGCCGCCAAAGACAGACTTAAATCATATTTAGCACGCGGTTGTAAATTGTCGCCCAGAGAACCACAATCTGATTATTATGATTCTGGTAAGTGAATTTTTGAATTATAGACTAGAAAGTAGCCATACATTTTGTATTTTTATTGAAAACTATTGATTTTGTTCATCATTTACCTTGTCATTTATTTGTTGTAGGATTGTTCTGACGTTGTTGTCATGTGTCACATGTCACAGTTTAATGTCAAATTCATGTATTTCATTGGTTCCAACCACAGATCTACTGTTTAGTTCTGTGGCTGGCACCATCGAAATAAATAAATTATTTTTACCGATTTTTTGTAGATGAAGATTTGAACCAACTAACAGTGAAACAATTGATAGTGAACGACGTGGACGACAACAGTAGTGCTTATAGCAGTTCCAGTTTGCCTTGAATAATGAAAATGACTAATTTTAATTTGAAATTCCTTACAGCCAGTTAGTAAAATATTACAATCGATGGTTGTATTTTTTGTAATGTTAAGCGTAAAATTTTATTGAATTGTAAACGGTGAAATATTTATTTGTGGTTTATAAAATATTTTTATTTTTTGATAAACTTGAATAAATTGAAGTTTTCTTTTGGTTTTATAACCGGATTTTTTTTATTTGTCACTTTGTAACTTATCCATGTCAAAGGCTTTGCAGATGATTCAGTGTTGCCAGATGGATGGATTAGAAAATCCCCAATTGTGGCTTAATTTTTCCCTAGAAATCCCTAAAAATGAAAAATCCCTATAAAAAAACATATTAAAATTTATATTGAAACATGAGTTTTTGAGGGAACAAAGTTTATTTTGTAATTAATTCAAATGTCAGTACTGGTTTCGTTCGTTGTGCGGCGGCGCGGCGCGAGTTAGAGGTGCGCATGAGTAGTTGTATTTTAGGTGTTTACAACAAGGTTAGGAACTGAACTAGAAAAAACTTCAAAAGTTCAAACTAATAGAAGTAGGTGGCGGTAGGGTCAAAATTTTTTCAATTCGAAGTGGAGGGAAGAAATCAATTTGTCAACTTTTAAAACATTAAAATAAATTATAATTCTTTCGGAATATTTAGACTTCAAAATCCCTAAATATAGCCTTAAATTCCCTATTTCCATTAATTTGATGAAAATTTCCCCAGATCTAGGGATAATTCCCCGAATCTGGCATCACTGGCAGATATCGGAAAATTTTGCGTTGTAGCGGTTCGAGATTTTAGGCTTTCCAGCATGACTGCGAAATTGAAGGGAGAAAAAATGAAACAAAATGGATTTTCTGTTATAATAAAAAAAAGTCAATATAATCAACAGATACAAAATCACATTTCAATTACTTAATTTCTAGCGTAATATTTAGAAAAATACGGTAAAACGCAGTCTCTTATATCCTTATTCGGATTGTGCAAATGGTCGCTTATATACACAGTGTTTACTAAATAAATCCCTTGTTTAGCCAAAGGAATGTAGTCTGAGAAATTGTCAACGCTTCGTTGCTCTATCAGACAATGTGTTGCGTGAACTGTGTCTTCAAACGGAGGCCTAAATCCGAAAAAAAAAATTAAATATTCAAACTACTTCATTATATATATCCACTTACTTTACGTTTACAACAACACCGCCTCCAGCTTCGATAACTCTAACAATTGGTTCCCGCTTAATGGCGACTACTATGGCTCGCATGTCGTTGAATGCTCCATAACCCCGTCGGGCCACTTCTTTCCGCCACCAATGCATTCGTTGCATTCTCAGCTCCGAATCTTTATCGTGCGGAATGGAAAACTTCCCCAACGATTTTGAATTGCCGAATTCGAATTCCTCTTCCTAAAATATTTTGCAATTTTTCGATGCTCATCAACATTTTTTGATGCTTTGATGCTTATCAACATTTTTTAAATAATTTTATCGTAAATGAATGAGCCCCTTTTAAAAATTTTACGGTACACCTATGGTAAATAAAATTTTTAAAAATGAATGAACCCCTTTTAAAAATTTTACGGTACACCTATGGTAAATAAAAATTTTTACCAATGAATTAATCCCATTTGAAAATTTTATGTTACACCTATGGTAAATAAAAATTTTTACAAATTAATTTATCCCCATAGAAAATTTTATGATACACCTATGGTAAATAAAAATTTTTACAAATGAATTAATCCCCTTTGAAAATTTCATGGTACACCTATGGTAAATAAAATTTTTTACAAATGATTTAATCCCCTTTGAAAATTTTATGGTACACCTATGGTAAATAAAAATGTTCACAAATTAATCTATCCCCATTGAAAATTTTATGGTACACCCATGGTAAATTAATGATTTCTTACAAATTATTTAATCCCCTTTGAAAATTTTATGGTACACCTATGGTAAATTAATAATTTTTTACAAATGAATTAATCCCCTTTGAAAATTTTATGGTACACCTATGGTAAATAAATTTTTTTACAAATGAATTAATCCCCTTTGAAAATTTTATGGTACACCTATGGTAAATAAAAATTTTCACAAATTAATTTATCCCCATTGAAAATTTTTAAGGTAAGTGGTAAATAAAATTTTTTAAAAATGAATGAACCCCTTTGAAAATGTTATGGTACACCTATGGTCAAAACAAATTTTTATAAATTTATGTTAAACCTCTGGATAATGAAAATTTTCACAAATGAATCAATCCCCTTTGAAAATTTTATGATACACCTATGGTAAATAAAAATATTTACAAATGAGTTTATCCCATTTGAAAATTTTCAAGGTACACCTATGGTAAATAAAATTGTTTACAAATGAATGAACCCCTTTTAAAAATTATACGGAACACCTCTGGTGAATGAAAATTTTCACAAATGAATTAATCCCCTTTGATAATTTTATGGTACACCTATGATAAATAAAAATGTTTACAAAAAATTTATGGTAGGTACACCTATGGTAAATAAATTTTTTTATAAATTAATTTAACCCCATTGAAAATTTTATGGTACACCTATGGTAAATAAAAATTTTAACAAATGATTTAATCCCTTTTGAAAATTTTTAAGGTACAACTATGGTTAATACAAATTTTTAGAATTGAATGAGCTCCTTTTAAAAATTTTACGGTACACCTCTCGTGAATGAAAATTTTCACAAATGAATTAATCCCCTTTGGAAATTTTCAAGGTACACCTATGGTAAATAAAAATTTTTACAAATAAATGCACCCCTTCTAAAAATTTTACGGTACACCTCTGGTGAATGAAAATTTTCACTAATGAATTAATCCCCCTTGAAAATTTTATGGTACACCTATGGTAAATGAAAATTTTCACAAATACATAAATCCCTTATGAAAATTCCATGGTCTACCTGTGGTAAATTAAATTTTCTTTACTAAAAATAGCTTTTTACTTTAAAAAAAATCATAAACTCACATCTAAAAATCGCTCTGCTTTGACGGACCGTTCCAAATAGGAAATGTGTAAAATGTACTTTCCGGCTGCCATGCAAGATAGAGATTTTTCATTTCTAGCCGGTTTCGGACAAAGTAAATGTGTACAAGAAGGATCGTAATTTGCCAAACTGGACACTGTACCCCCCAATTTTTCCAATTGATGCACCATTCTCGCTCTTTCCGTATCGTCAGTAATTCCGGAAAGTGAGAATATTTTTGAAGGATTTGTCGGTTGTTTGAGCTGAAAGATTTTTTTTTTTAAACTTGTTGAATATAAAAATTGCTAGTTTTTTTTACCTCTTGTGATCGAAAGTCCCATCCTACCGTGCAAGGTTGAGAATTCAGTAATTCAGGAGCCTCTGAAATTAATGTTGTTGTACAGGGTGTCCCAAATTCGTGTGTTTTGCAGGGTATCTCGTAAACTAGAAGAGATAGAAGAAAAGCAGTTAAGATGTTA
>CAJUYH010008297.1:0-15730 GCA_910591685.1 Galerucella tenella | reverse complement strand
ACACACACACACACACACACACACACACACACACACACACACACACAAAATTTCGTTAGTTATGGAACCCGAAAATTTGAGATATTTATTAATATGCACGGCTGCTCATGTCACTAAGGAATATTAACTTTAAAACAGATAAGAAGGAGTGTTTTACATTGTACAGACAAGCATGTTTTGGGATTTCTTCAATTAAAATTTCAATCTCTCGTTTATTCCGAGAGATATTTTTCAACCACTTAAATATATATAACCACAAATTATCAAGATTAATGACATTTCCATCGTGAAACAAAAACACAAACAATAAATCAAATTGTAAAGAAAATAGAACCTGTCCTATTTTTTTACAATTTTACAGGGTAGACAATTTGTAATACAATTTTAACAATTTGAATTGTTCCAAAACTTGAACTAAATATTGCACAAGAAATTGTCTAATCTAAAATAACCTTAAGAGGAGCTATTTGGATTTAAGTTGGCATTTCTGTTGCCGAGTGATTGGTCAGACCCAGCTTTTTTGATAGAACTGACAACATTAGTCAGTTTTGTGTTTATTTCAACGAGGTAAAAAAGAAAGAGGAGAGAACATAACAGTATAAAGAATCATCGACCAATGTGGCTTCTGAATATGGCCGACTTCCGTAAACAAACCAGAGGCGTACATTAAATTATTCAGATAGGGGAAACAAAAAACTCTCATATGAATGTTTATAAGGTGGTACTTTTTGTTGTTAGAGAATTGATACCAGATTTTGATACATTCAAAAATTGTACAACCACTGTACAACTCAATATCAACTTAAATTTATACTAATACTCATAAATAACCTTTCTAATACTGAAAATCACCATTTTTTTAGCGTGGCTTTTCAATTTGAGGCATATTTCAGTATAACGTCGACACAAGAATTGATGACTAATGTCACTAATGTGGCTTCTCAATATGGCGACTTCCGTCGAAAGTTGGTTAAATCAATTCAACGCTTAACTTCCCTCCTTTTTTCACATGAAAATATTCATAACTTTAATCTTTATTAAAACTTTTTTGGACCGTGTTCATTTTGTTTTATTTTCAACAAAGTCCCATAATATAATATAATAAAAGGTCAGAGATTTTTAGGTGATACGAACAGAACATCAAACATATATAATGAAAATCAGCGACCTTCCTCTTTTTTAATGTAAGAAAACCAACAGGCATCAATTTCCCCATTTTACATTGTAATATACAAATATTGAAAACTACAATTTGGTGTCTTATTTCTCAAGAATCGATAAAGAAAAAGGGGGCGTTTGCATATTTGTAAAAAATGATCTCAATGGTGTACAGTTAAATTTAGATAAATGGTGTATTGAAGGTACAATAGAAATATGTGGAGTTAAACTTAGAGTTAATGAAAGTAAGAAATCTTTATTTATCATTACAGTATACAGACCTCCTTATAGCGTCAATTTTAACATTTCATTATGAAGTTTGAAATATTATTACAAAGTATTTACAACAATGATGATTTTTATGTGATTTGTGGAGATTTGAATATAAATTTTATGGAAAACTCCAATCAGAAACATATTTTATCAAACTTGCTTTCCGAATATAACATTAAATTTCATATAGATGTACCTACAAGAGTCACTGGGAATTCATCATCTTGTATTGATAATTTTTTTTCAAATTTACATGTACAGAAAGTGAGTGTGTTTGCACGATCAATTGTGTCAGATGAATAGATTGAGGAAAGAACTTAATAACCCTCAATATTCTTTAAGATACAAGAAGTTTAAACAAGAATATAAAACAATTGTCAAAAAACATCAAAAAATACATAATGATAATCGTTTCAGAAATAGCAGTAACATAATGAAGGACAGTTGGAAATTAATTAATAAGAATAGAGGTAAAAACTATCAATCGACAAAAACTCTTATATCTTTTAATAACAATGGTAATTCACAAAATCATCATAAAGCTGATCAAATCAACAATTATTTCATAAATATTGTACAGGAAAATAAACTACCAGTCGTTAATCATAATGTAAATATTGACCAATTCAATTCAAATTTTTTTTTATTTCCTACTACTGAAGAAGAAATTACATCTGTTATATTAAAAACAGCTTCTAAAGCTGCCGCTGGTGTTGATGAAATTGATGGTAAAGTGCTGAAACATGTTGCTACTTATATAGCACTAATGTCTGTACAGAAAGTACGAGTAGTAATAAACCCTAATTAAGTATGCAAAACCTTTACAGGGAGCACCATGAAATTTTTGATAAATCTCTTACTTTAAATTACATTTCTTCCGTAAATCTAAAAACCAGGTAGATCGACCCCGTATTTGTTTCAGTTGTAGCAAAATTTAGGGTTTCTTCATTGTTAAAGGATTAGCAGATAAGCAATAACGCAATGCAGTGGTGTGTATTTTGGGAAAAAAATACGTTTTAAATTATAATATAATAAAAATTGAAAAGAAATAATTATTGGAATACATTTATTACTTACATTTTATTCTATATCCGACTCGGAAGAGGAAGAATCGTTGTTGACATTAATAATAATAGGGTCGATTAAATCATCACAAATATTGTCAATTTTCAACATATTTGCCTCTACTTTGATAACATGCTCGATACAGTTTGTCCAATTTTCCTTACTAACATGACTTACAGCACTCTCAAACAATTTCACAACATCGTTTATTTTAAAAGTAGTATTTTTTTTCCAACTTCCCCCTTTACCTGAGCCCATATTAATTCTATGGGATTAAGTTCACAATGATAAGGGGGAAGTCGAAGAACTGATATACCACGAGAAGAAGCCATTTCTTCTACAATGTAGGTTTTGTATTTATTCCTGTTCATTTTGGCAATTCTGTAAAGTTCTTTCCTTAGTGGATCTTTTGGAAACTTAATATTTTTCGAAATAAGCCACTCCAAAAGCTCTGTTTTACGCCAACGACTTGTGGGCAATGCTTCTCGTAACCGTGAATGGTAACTTGCGTTGTCCATAACAATAACAGCCCCTTTTGGAATCAGATCCAACATTTGAACAAACCATTCCTCGAAGACATCCCCATTCATATCTTCGTGATAGTCCCCCGTGCGTTTTGAAATAAAAGCTAATAATCCACCATCAACAAAACCTTCAGAACTTCCAACATGGACAATGATAAGTCTTTTTCCTTTTCCAGATGGTGGCTGCAAACCTAACGACAAACCTTCCACGAATGCCTGCCTTCCGCTTTTAATGTTTTCATCTTGCCAAGATTTGGAAACTGTATATCCAGCATTTATACACACATATATACAAAAATATATAAAATAATTATTGTTACAGATTGGTTTGTTTTCTATTATGAATCAACTGTGTTGCCTTTCTTTATCAAACTTACTAAAATTTATGTACCTCTATCACTTTTTTTTATTAAAATTAGTACATCCCGTTACCTCTGACCTAAATCGTATATTCTTTAGCATAGCTGCAACTCATTCGTTCAATACAAAATGTACCTTACGGTATACCCTCTTAAAATATATTTTGGTACGTCTATGAAATCTACTTAAATGAATGATTTATTACTCCTCGTACTTTCTGTACAGACACCACTATTCTATTTGATAAATGAATCATTTACATGTGGAATATTTCCAAACATAAAGGAATCTAAAGGCATCCCCATTTATAAAAAAAAGGGATCAGCAACTGATATTGCAAACTATCGATTAATATGTGTTTCAAGTCAGTTTTCTAAAATATTTGAAGCAGCTTATGCGAATACATTGACAAAGTACTTAGAAAAATTTCAGCTACTCCCTGTCATTCAAAATGTATTCAGAAAAAATAAATCAACAGCTACTGCGATTTCTGACTGTCTTGAATTTATTTACAACGCATTGAATGATAAATTAAATGTATTGGGTATTTTCTATGACCTTAGTCGTGCGTTTGACACGGTTGATCGAGAGCTGTTACTTCGAAAATTGCAAGGTATTGGAGTACCATACAACTGGGCCGCTTCTTATCTCAATAATAGAACTCAAACAGTCACAGTGGATAATATAACATCGAAACCACTCCAATGTAATATAGGTGTACCCCAGGGATCAATATTGGGGCCTACATGGACTTGAACTTAATGTATCAAAAACACATTTTATGCGTTTCTTACCGAAAAATATAACTCCAAATTATGACTTCTATTTACACGTGGATGGCAAATCAATTGAAAGTTATACTACTACAAAATTTTTGGGGATAACCATAGATTCTAAACTTACGTGGGAAACACACATAAATCAGGTATCAGCAAAGTTAAGCACATGTTGTTATATAATAAGGAACCTAAGAGAAACCGTCTCATTTGGAATACTACGAATGATTTACTTTGGCTTAGTCCAGTCGGTACTTCAATATGGGTTAATATTTTGGGGTTGTTCATCTTATTTTGAAAGAGCATTTATAGCTCAAAAGAAAGTCTTGAGAAATATGTATGGTATTCCATGTTCAGCTACTTGCAAACCACTATTCAAGAAATCAAATATCCTAACACTTCCTAGCCTTTTGATTTTCCAATTAATACTGTACATTGAGGATAATAAGTACAGGTTTGAGAGGAATGAAAACATGCACTTACACGATACTAGAGGTAAATCAAATTTACGACAACCTTTCTCTAGATTAGAATTATCTAAGCATGCGCCGTCTTTTATAGGAATAAAATGTTATAATAAAGTTTTAAAAACAATCTCAAAAAACAATATTTCGAGTAGATGTTTCCGCCAAACCGTCTATACATTTTTAATGGATAAAACATTCTACAGTGTTGATGAGTTTTTAAATTCTTAGGAATTTTGTAGCAACTGTGAGATATTTCTGATTGGATCAATTTTTAAATTTTTATTAATTTTTATATATATATATATATATATATATATATATATACATACCTATATGTTAATGTTATATTTAAATTTGCCATATGTGATAATGTGACTAGTCCGATAAGTTTTATACATTTTTTGTTCGTAAAATTTGTGTAAATTTTGTGGATGAATAAATTTCTTTCTTTCTTTCTTTCTATTCCAACCAAGTTAATTACTATTTTTATTAATAATTCAGTTTTAACAGAGCCCCAAACGGTATTCAATTCCCATTTTCTTTTTTTTTCAAACAAGTATTTTAAACAGACGCTAAACTAATAGACGAACCAAAAATTTCACTCTCTCTAGTCTCAATTTATCGCCATCCAACAAAAACTCGTTTGTGTCAATTTCCCTCCCGCGTCGACATCAGCAAATTGAAATTGTCCGGAATTTTAACATTCATTCTAACAATGGAGGTGTAATATCATTTATCGGCCATTCACAAACTTTATTGGATACCAGTGTCGGAAAATAAATTACTTTATCTACCGGCTATTGCATAACGAGTACGTAATTGACAAATAATATTGTTGGGGGTCGTTCATGTCTCAACAAAATTTGGAAAACAATGAAAATAAATAATTTTAGAGATAGTGTCAAATCGATTACACATAGATTCAAAAGTTTTGCATCACCTTCTTCGGATGCGAAGGAATTTTTTTGCGCTAACAATTTATTGTTGGCTTGTCTATCAATGTTTACCATTTCAATATGTTCCATATTTTTTGCAATATACAGATGTTTACAGTTTTTTTTGTAAGATCACATTTTTAGTGCGATCATTTTAACATTCAAGGCATTTGATCTTTACGATTTTAAGTGCAAACATGAATCGTCAAGTCATAAGTGAGATTGACCGTGCAAGAATAGTGGCTTTAGTTGAAGAAGGTCATTCTCAAAGGTTCGTGGCAAACAGAGTTGGCGTTTGGCAAAGTGATGTGTCTCGTGTATGGAACCGGTATCTCCAGACCAAGTCTCTTCGTGATAGACCTAGAAGTGGTAGAAGGCGTGTTACTAATCAGCGGCAGAACCGCTATATCCACTTAACTATCCGAAGAAACCCGACCATGGCAATACCAGCACTCCAAAGAGATATGAGACTTGCGTTGGGAGTTCAAGTATCGATCTCGACATTACGAAGACGAATACTTGCGACAGGTTTGAGGTGTCGCCGACCAATAAGAGTGCCCAGACTACACCCTGATCACAGAATTCGCCGACTACAGTGGGCTCAAGAACACGCGGCCTTGCCTGAAGAATTTTGGAATTCGGTGTTTTTTTCCGACGAGACAAGGATTTGTTTGGTACAAGATAGTCATCGAATACGTGTGTGGCGGGATTCAACGAGAGTTGCTCAGCTTGCCCATGCTCGCCCCGTGCCGCCCTTCAGAGGAGGAAGTGCTATGTTTTGAGCTGGTATCATGTTAAATGATTGCACAGAATTAATTCATGTGGAGGGAACGATGACTGGTGATAGGTATCTCAGAGAGATTCTACATCTTCACGTGAGACTATGGCGCGCAGCTGTTGGCAATTCCTTCGTTTTTATGGACGATAACGCCCGACCTCATCGGACCAGAGCTGTAAATAAGTATCTTGAAACTGAAGGGATCAATCGTTTGAACTGACCTGCCCTATCTCCTGACATGAATCCCATAGAACATGCTTGGGACATGCTTGTCAGGGCAGTGGCAGCACGCAGAAATCCACCCAGGAGTGTACAAGAGCTTGTTCATGCGGCCCAAGGAGAATGGCGAAATATTCCTCAACAGAATATCAATAATTTGGTAAACAGCATGGGCAGGCGACTTCAAGCTTGCATAAATTCTAGAGGTTCTCACTTAACCTTTTCTTTGAAAAGAATCAATTTGTATTCAATTTATTTAATTTCTAAGAATACTTTTTATGTTTAAAGCAAGTTTATTATTGGATAATAAAAATTTTTGACAAATATACACGTTTTTTTTTATTGAAACTAATTATTTGATTAATCTCTGATCCATTTAAAATGAACACATTTTTTTTTCGGAGATTTAGAGTGATGCAAAACTTTTGAATCTATGTGTATATTTTTTATTGCTCTATATCTGTATTTTTCAAAATTGAAAACGGACTATCTATAAGGCATCTAGACCTACTGAAAAATGGTGCATTAAAAAATTGCAATTACTATTATTATTGACCGAGCACCAAAATAAGGTGCGAGGTTTATAAATGTCTTCCCCACCATGGTGTATATACAATTCTTTCCACTACTAGCTAAATTTAAGACAAAAATTAAAAATAATTCATAAACGCACCACGAGAAGCGTTTACCCCGTCGTCTGACTGACAAGTACACTGTCAGTTTTCGATATATTCAAAACGTACTCGTTATGTCATCAGTCATTTTTGGTTGAGCGCGAATTTTAAACTAATGACATTTTTATTCAAATAATTTCATCTTGATAGGTAATTTCAAGCAGCAAATATGTTAAAGACAATCTCCTGGGTATACAAAATTATGTTGCACAAGTTTTTGTTGAATTACTATTCCTGAATTCTCAAAATATTTGAATTTGTCCATTATTGATATTGATAATAGAAAAAATTATTAACCACTAATAGAGAAATTCATGTTCTCAGTTGGCTAGAAGAAGCAATAATTTTCAATTCCACAGCAAGTAGTGGAAAAAAGTAATTGTCCCATGGTAAATGCTCTTCACGCACATACAGTGCATACAAATGACTTGTTTTCTCCGAAGTTTCAACGCTACAACTTGAAAAACGACAAATATATGACTTTTCGAAAAAAACTACGAATTTTCCAGTTTTTCCCAATTTTCTTTGCTCGTAATTATCCAATCACATCGCTGACCATAGTGGGGAGGGGGTTAAAGCTTTTGCTCATATGTAGAGGTTATCTCTACATATTATGAGTTAAAAATCTTCACTCTTTACATTGATTTTCGACGTGTTTTTTTCATTTTTGCAAAAAAGCAACTGCAGAATTTTGTAGGGTGGATAGTTTTTATTGAAACACTCTGTATATCAAATGTTTACTTGATTATCTGAAAAGTTGATGTATTTTTTTAAGTTTAAGGCAAATTCTTTGGATAAATTAAAATAATAATACAAACTCATTTTTTCTTTGTCATGTTTTTTAAAACCATTGATTAAAAAATTAAAACTCACTGATAAAGTTGCACAGCAAATAATGTTTAATTATTTGTCATCTGTATTATGCTGCCATCTCTTAATACATAGACCAACTGCGCTTCTTAAGAGACAACATACCAACATATGGGTATATAGAAAGCTGTAACTTCAAATGAATAAAAATCTATTCACCAGATGGCGGAAGTAGTGTAACATTTAAAACAACAAACTACAAAAATGTGTTTGGCCATTGTAGTATTTTCTCTCGAATTCCTCTTATGCCCTTCGAGATATTTTTTCTTAATTTCCTTTTAGTAGATGTTTTTCACCTCACTGTCAGTTATAGTGGACGTAATATTTTTAATGCAGCTATCTAATCGTATATCCCCTTTAAGTTATATTGCAGACCATGGCGGTAAGGTATCGAATTATAGTCGAACAAAGAGCCGAGAACTTGAAGTTCGCATAATATCTATTACGACAAGTATACCGGTGAGTTTTGCTCTATTAAAAAGTTTCCGGGCTTAAGATCTTAATTCTGACAGATGTTTGTTCCACTAGGGTGCATCTTTGCTGCTTCACACACACACAACCTTGATGAGCCCGTCCCACCCAGGATGTTCCTCTCTAAGCGAGGTACATCTCCGGGGAGGACTTCCACCACTTCCCCCCATCTTATCCGATGGGTCTCATAATCATAGTTCGCGTTTCGGCGTACAGCTCGTCCCTAGCTAAAAGGGGGCAGCTGGGGGCGAGTCGTCTTCTCTTTGGCCGTGTAAGCTCGGTGGTTTTTTCTTCGGCGGTCTTCCGTTGTATCTGTGTCTTCCGTTGTGTGTGTTTGCGCTGCCTCTACAAAGTGCGTCCTCAGCCGGCAATTTCGGCTGAAAACACCCTTATAGAGTGTGTCTTCTTTTCTTCCGATCTCTTACAAGCGACTTTAAGCCATTAGCTGAGCTAATAGCTTTGTCACCTATTCGAGGATCTGTTGTTTTGTTGTTGTCGTCGTTGTTGTTTTCTTGTTAGCTGCGGCTTGGGCGTAGCTAACTCCTGTCTTCTTTACTGCTGTTGTCTTTGTCTTCTGGTTGTTTGGGGCTTTTGGGCATCCTTTGTAGTTTGCCGGGTGTTCTCCCTGGCAGTTTGCGCAGGAGGCTGGCTTGGTCTTCGGTCGTGGGCAGTCGTTGGATCGGTGTGGTCCTCCGCACTTCACGCAATTCGTGTTTACGTTACACGTCGTCTGTCCGTGGTGGAAGCCTTGGCAGTTGTAGCACTGCGTCGGCCCTTTGCTGCTTCGTTGTTCTTTAAGAGGGCAGCTCGATTAAAATGCATCGATTATTGCCCTGTTCAGATCCTCAAGCTTATTTTCCAGGCCGAGATGGTGCTTAGCCCTTCCTTTTTCCTCTGGATATGTGCTAGATTTTTCATCTGACATTAATGTAATAAGTGTTGCCTACGTACACGAAACTGCAATCTGGAAACTGCTAAGTACAAACAATGGCAATTAATTTTATTTTGGTGTGATCGTAGAAAAAACCTTGTGAGTATTTCGAACAGAAAGTCTTTTGGTAGTCTCGACAGATTGCCGGCAACTTTCTGTTTCGACTGCCAAAGTACTACTTTCTGCTCTTGATACACAAATAGCTATTCTTAATCAATAATCCTTGCTTTGCTTTTTTATTGATCTATAAATTAATGTTTCCTTTCGAATTGCTTAAAATCAGATATAGACCCCTTTAAAATTTATTTACATCCACGCCACTGCTTTTGACTTTCAGCTTTTCTTATCAATATTACTGTTTGTATTAGAATTTGAAGGAGGTATAGGTTAAAAAATATAATAATAATATAAGTTTTTACATCAGAAAAAAATACGGAAAAATCTCCTGATAGTGACTAATACTATTAATAATATAATGTTCAGCTAATCTTGTATTCTTCGAATGATATTAATTGAAACTTTGTGATAAAGTGAGACGACCTCAAAAATCTTTTTTTAATAAAATACAGTATTGTACTCAGGCCACATTGCTTATAATATTTCAATGTCATATCAGGTTGCAAACGATGAAATACGATAGGGTCTAGGTAAAGGAAGGTATGTCCATCATAGGCGTAACAATAATTTTTTTTTAACCAGTTATTTATTTGCTAGAAAAAATACCGAGTGATATTAAAATTTAAAATTACAAAGTTGTCGTTTACATAAAATTGCCATTACTATATAGTACATCCAATAGCCTTCTTGGTGTGCGTCATCGTTTGTGACCTACCTATATCCGCAGACCTTCCTTTTTTTCCATTTCTTTCAACATAATGTGTTAGAAGGACATTAATAATCGATGGCGCACACCAAAAAAGTTATTATACAGAGTTCGGCAAAAGTCCAACTTAAAACTATAATTTGAAAATATTTTGAAATATATATAGGGTGTTCCAATAAAGTGTGGCGTATCAAAGTTATATTTTTTCTCATGAAGCAACCTATATTTTATTGCATTTTTTGATTGCCCCTAAAAAATATAATACTCCTTCATAATGGTTCCCTATACCTAAATACAGAGGATTCCGAGTTATGCTGACTTTTTTAAAAATGTGAACATTTCGAAAAAAAATTAATAACTAATTGATATAACAAATTCTAGCAAATTTTCTCTTACATCAAAATAGTTGGACATTTGTTGAATGTATTCCACGATTGAGTACTAAATATCTCTTTACAGAGTGTTCAGAATTTTCAGTTTCATTATTAGATCATTCAATGTGAAGTGTCAGGCTTATTTTAAATGGAACACCCTGTATTTTAATAATTTATTATATTCAAAAAAATGTCCTTTTTCGAATGGTATAAGGGTGTCCTATACCTAGGTTTTATACTTTTCGTGCAGTTTACAATTTTCTTAAATTTTATGCTAAATCGATTTTAAAACATCTGCCATTCTCTCTTAAATTTCAAACTTATGATCTTGGCATACTTAGTTGTTGTAAGAAACTGGATAGTTCACGTTTTAAGCGTCCAGAAATTATAGGGTTTTGCTATCCTATACTGAGTGGTTAAAAAGATATAGCCACTCTCACAGAAAAATCACTATTCACTTCATTTTATGAAATTACAAAAAACAAAAAAGTTTTACACAATACGAGTGTTATGTTGAAGATTGGTTCAATTATTATTATTTAGAGCAAGTACACGCAAGTACAACATGAATAAAAACGGAACTAACAACAAACAACTATTAGGGAACCATTATGAAGGTGTATCATATTTTTCAGGGGTAATCAGAAAATGCAATAAAATATAGGGTTTTCCATGAGAAAAAATATAACTTTGATACCCCACACTTTATAGGAACACCCTGTATATTTCAAAATATTTTCAAGTTATACACTACTCAAAACAATTATATTTTCTTAAATGTCTATATTTAATCAACAAATAAAAATAACATTGATTTAAATATTTTTAATCGAATAATGACATGTTCTAAGGGATTTTACGAAGTATTGCAAAATTTACATAAAATGTAACGAAATAAAGTAACTTTTAATTTTTTAGTGTTTTATTTGTTTTAAAACCAAAGAACAAAATTAACATTACTAGCCGACCATAATGAATTTTACACTACAAAACATTAATTAATATTCAGTATTACCCCCTCTAGCTCTTACAACTGCCCTGCAACGCCTCCCCATACTTAAAATTAAATTTTGAACATAAGGTTCGGGAATTCTATCCCATTCCTCTATAAGAGCTTCAGACAATTGTTCCAAAATTTCGTTTGGATTTAATCTTCCTCTAACGGCTCTTCCAAGTGCATCCCACATATGTTCAACTGGATTTAAGTCAGGTAACCTTGCTGGCCAATCCATGACATCAATATCGGTGTCTTGCAAGAACCTAGTCACAATTTGTGCTGTGTGTGGACGGGCATTATCATGCATTAATATAAAATTATCGCCTATAAATGGGGCAAAAGGAATCACATACTATTGAAGGATATCATTAATGTACCTTTCAGCATTCAAAGTACCGTGTTGTACAATATGGAGATCAGTGCGTCCACAAAAGTTTATTCCTCCCCAAACCATAATGTCTCCTCCACCGAATGCATCCAACTGACGAATGTTACCCTGTACAAATCGGGTTCCAGGTCTTCTATACACCCTAACACGACGGTCATTTGTTGAGAGAGTAAATCTGGACTCGTCGGTGAACAAGACCGTGTGCCAATCAGCTGCTCTCCAGTTCAGGTATTCCCTGGCGAAGGCTAATCTGCATACGCGGTGATGCCTGGTGAGTCGTGGTCCCGTTGCTGGTCGTCTTGGCCTTAAGTCAGATTCTCTAAATCTGTTTCTAACCGTTTGATCACTGATCCTAACCTGGTAAGTTCTTCTTAGGGCATTTTGTAAGTTCCTAGCTGTAGTTGAACGGTTTCTTAAAGTTTGCAAAAGCAAAAATCGATCCTGTGCTGCAGTTGTGACCCTATTACGGCCTTTGCCAGGACGTCTTGAGAATGCCTCAGTCTCCCTATACCGCATTAACACTCTACTTAGAGTAAAGTCGACAGCGAGCAGCCGAGTAGGAAGGACGTGTCTTGAATACTCAGAAGCAAGCGAAGCAGATTTTGAGAAAGCGATCGGACGGAGGCTGATTTTTATCAGCCGAACCGGCGAAAGCTAACTGGACCCTACGAAAACAGCGTTTTAAACGCAAATCGTGTTTTTTAACACTTATTTTCTATCTATGAAAGTTTTGAAAAATATTTTTATTTTTTAAGTCCGGATTTGATAGATGTTTTGTATGTTTTAGGACCTGTGGAGGACAGGAACTATTAAGATGCCACCCAAAAAGATGAACGACAGCCGTGCTAGCAGCCAAGCTAGCAACAGGACAACGAGGACAATGGAACTATCATCGGACTCGGACAGTGAAGACAACATGGCAACAAGAGCCATAAAGAATGCAAAAGAGATGGTGCGAAAAGCCACAAAGCAACAGGAAGAAACGGCGAAATTCCTGGAAGAAGGGGAAATAAAGCGGAAACTCGAAGATGAAAGGGACCAGGCCAAAAAAGAAGAAGAAGAGATGAGAAAAACCATCCAGCGCATGGAAGAGGAAATGACCAGACTAAGAAAAGCCATGCAAAGCATGGCAAAAGCAATGGAAGAAATGCAAGAGGAGAAGAGAAGCCGAAGCCGCTCAGAAAGCGTCCGCAGGAAGACGCAGAGGACAGAATCCCCAAGAAAAGATGAAGAGAGTGAAGAAGAGGAGATGGATTTCACGGAAGTGATATCCATCAGGCAAATACAAAAAAAGGAAGCCGCCGCCCGAAGGAAAGCCAACGAGGAAGCGATGATGGACGAGGCCATCCGCGAAAACAAGGAGACAACGACGACGCGCCGACCACCACCCGTCATTCTGCGGAGCATCCACCACTGGAGCTCCGTAAGAAAGAAAATCGAGAAAAGAAACATAAAGACGAGGTACATAACAATCCGGGAAAGGCTCGGAGTGAAAATACCCTGCGACGGACCAGAGGACTACAGGAACCTCATAAGGTACCTGAGATAAGAGAGAAAAGAAGTGGAGTGGTATACGTATATGCCACAAGAAGAAAGGATGGCAAGGATCGTCATCCGAGGATTAACGCACTGCGAGGACACCAAGGAAATCAAGGAAGAAATCGAAAGACAAGGGTTAAGTATAAAACGACTAACCCAACTTAATTCCAGATTCGGAGAGAGAAGACCGCTACCCATCTACCTGGTGGAGCTGGAGCCTGAAGGAAAAGAAAAAATCCGGAAAATCCAACACATCCAGAACGTTAGGATCAGGTGGGAAGAACAAAGAAGAGGAAAGGGGCCGACGCAGTGCTACAACTGCCAAGGCTTCCACCACGGACAGACTACGTGTAACGTAAACACGAAATGCGTGAAGTGCGGAGAACCACACCGATCCAACGACTGCCCACGACCGAAGACCAAGCCGGCCACCTGCGCAAACTGCCAGGGAGAACACCCGGCAAACTACAAAGGATGTCCAAAAGCCCCAAACAACCAGAAGACAAGGGCAACTGCAAAAGCTGTAAAGAAGACAGAAGTCAGCTACGCCCAAGCCGCAGCTAACAAGAAAACAACAACGAAGACAACAACAAAACAACAGATCCTCGAACAGGTGACAAAGCTATTAGCTCAGCTAATGGCTTAAAGTCGCTTGTAAGAGATCGGAAGAAAAGAAGACACACTCTATAAGGGTGTTTTCAGCCAAAATTACCGGCTGAGGACGCACTTTGTAGAGGCAGCGCAAACACACACAACAGAAGACACAGACACAACGGAAGACCGCTGAAGAAAAAACCACCGAGGTTACACGGCCAAAGAGAAGACGGCTCGCCCCCAGCTGCTAGCCCTTTTAGCTAGGGACGAGCTGTACGCCGAAACGCGAAGTACGATGATGAGACCCATCGGATAAGATGGGGGGATGTGGTGGAAGTCCTCCCCGGAGATGTACCTTGCTTAGAGAGGAACGGGTGGGAGGTGGGAGGTGGGACGGGCTCATCAAGGTTGTGTGTGTGTCACTCTACTTACTGACGACTGGGTAACATTTAAAATATGCGCAATTCGGACTTGATTGTATCCTGTTTTCTCTTATTCTTTTGGGAATCAAACCACAATAATGTTTTTTATTTTTTATTTCGACGTTTCGGTAGTCATATTTTTTCGTTGTGTCAGATAGGGACCAAAAATTATTTTATTAATTTTATTACTAGTTAATCTTGACAACGGTAGCTGGAACCGAAACGTCGAAATAAAAAATAAAAAACAATATTGTGGTTTGATTCCCAAAAGAATAAGTGAAAAAAGAATAAGTAATGCCACAAGGAACTTACAGAAGATCCTTCAGCTGACAGAGTAACAGCCGTATGTGCCTCAGCATCTGTTAAATGTCTAATAAGACGTCTGTTGTTATCATTTATATCTCTAATTTCATCCAATTAATAACTTCCTACGAAAGTCTATGTTCAACTAAAAACTAAACGAATACTCGTGCCATTGATAAGTAAAAGGCTTAGCATTTTGCAGTTATACAGAAAAACATCAGAATAAATGATAACGAACAACATAAAAACCCATATCTGCCGGAATTTGCATAAAAAAGATCTAGGTATGTTTTTAGTACTAAAAATCATAGTTTACCAATTTTATGAATAAAGTCTTTTGTACGGGGTTTTCAAAATATGCGATAATTGTTTTGAGTAGTGTAGTTTAAGTTGTAAAATTTATGGTGTAGAAAGATTTTTCGCAAAATTAATATTTTCTTCGACATTTGTCCGGTCCCGGACTTTGGCCGAACTCTGTATATGAACTCTAGCTACTGTAAGCTCGACAAGAAACCCTGTATATTGAAAGTAGTCGGATTTTAATCTTATTACCACATAGATAGATTTATTATCTTCTCACTTTACGTAAAATATATACAATAATTTTATTTTTACTTTTTTAATATCAATTTTTACAACCTCTCATAAGTACCGTCCTGTCAATACTCATCACCTCACCACGCGATAACAAACGGAATCTTTAAAATTTCAATACATGCTCAACTAGTAGTGTCTAGTGTTTATACACAAGTTTTTCAAAATTAAAATGGCGGTATGTATACAATCTAT
>CAJUYH010008296.1:0-15730 GCA_910591685.1 Galerucella tenella | reverse complement strand
AAAAAAAAAAAAAAAACACGATTGCATTGTATTTAATCTAATCACTATAATATTATAAATGCATATTATTCATTTCATTAATTTAATAATTGAATCTCTATAGCTCTTAATTAACAGTATCATCATGTTTCTATACTGTAAAACTCGCGATAATAATAATAATAAAGAAAAAAAAATACAAAAATAAATAAAGAAAAGAAGAAAAAAAAGGGAATATTTGTAAATGACGAAATTGAATTTTTTTTTATTTTATATTAATAAAATTATATAAAATACGAATATAAATTAATATATGTAACTGCAATTTTTATCTGCCAACCAAATTACTTTTTTTTTCACACTTTATTCCTTGCATATACATATTTTTTTATTTCATATATAAATAACAATATATTAATGGAATGCATAGTATTATAATATGAAGCTATAAAAATGCATTATGAATTTTCGTTACTTGCAAACGAATTTCCAAGAAGAAATGAGACATAATGAACATTTAATGTAAAAACAATATTACTGAGTCGTAATAAAAGTTGAAGATGAATAAAGAAATTGAATAAATAATACTTTTAGTGTAAGTACTTGCTTGTATCAAATATCCATACATATACATATATAACTCCGTATTGCAAAACTGAATATTGCAGATGGAGCAAGAATCGTTCAACGAAATTTGTGAAATGAACATCGAAAATAATGCAATAACAAGTTTACATAAAATAATTACAAACGATGTCTGCCGAATTTGTTTATCATCAAATCGTGATAATACGTGCATTTACACAGTGAATATAACAAATGAAATTGATTCTTCTGAAGTAGAATTAAAACAGATACTTGAGTTACACGGTGGAATAGAGGTTAGTTTACCAAACGTAAATACAAAGTGAACTGTTGATAAAAAGATATTTAAAATTTTCATAAATAATCAATAAAAATTGAGTTGATTATTTTCAGCTAAATGAAAATGATGGATTGCCAAGTAACATTTGTCGAGAATGCATATTAAAAGTAAATACTGCAAATATATTATGGAAACAATGTCAGTTAACGGATCAAAAGCTCCGGGCAATTCACAAGAAACCAGAGAGAAATCGACCGTCATTACATTCACAACTTGTCACTGTACGACAGTTTTTTTTTATTGTATTTATTCTCCAATACTTTTTACTATTATATACTCTATTAAATGTATATGTATTAATTTATCATTCATTATACACAATTATACAGGATCAATGGTGTCAAACAGAAGACGATTCATTATTACTGGCAATGAATGAAAACAATATTAGAAAACATCATGAAAAAATTGTTTATGATGAAGATGTATCGTCGGAAAAATTATCTGTAAACAAAAATATGATTGGTGAAAATAACTGTCTTGAAAAAAATACCGACAGCAGCCAGCCACGAGTATCAGTAAAAAATAAATATAAAATCAACAATGAAAACTCATCATCAATGTCGGATAATATTATTGACAAAGATAATGCAGCTATCAGTTCAATTACAGACAATAAAAATTGTTTTACCCATAAAGACGAACAATTAAATTCATACAGCGAAAAAATTGTATCATTAAGTTGCAATGTATGCAAAAGAGTTTTTAAAAAAACCGAAGCTATGATAAAACATTTGAATATTCATAAAAAAACTAATTCAATTGAGGTTTACAATATTTTAAAAGAAATAAGAGTTAAAAATAAATCAAATAAAGTATTTATAGAGAATAATACACTGAGAGATCAAAAAAATGCAACTGTGAATGAAAAAATAATTGATGAAGTCGATGAAATATTTTGTGATTTTGGAAAGTCTCTCGACACAAATGCCACAATTGAACTAATAAATATCTGGATAAAAGAAGAATTATCAAATATAAACACTGACAAAAATAAGTACTACTGCGCGGTATGTGAAAAATTTTACATTACAAAAAAATCGTTAATCAAACACAATCGCGATCAACATGACAATAACAATAGCAACAAAATGACGTGTAATAAACGCTACTGCGCCGAAACAATGAAAGAGAATAGTGCGAAAAACAAATTGTATCAATATCAATGCAATAAATGCAGTAAAATATTTGAAAAAAAATTGCAACTGCAGGAACACATAAAAATTCATGATAATAATGAAGACAAATCAACAGATCACGACAGGAATTTCAAACGATTTCTCTGTCATATTTGTAGCAAAACTTTTCGACAAAATACCGGTCTTATGTTTCATATGAGAACACACACGGGATATAAACCGCATGTGTGTAAATATTGTGGTCGTGGATTTACATCAAATTCCAATTGTAAAAATCATGAAAGAACTCATACGGGTGATCGGCCATTTGTTTGCCACTTTTGTAGTGCAGCTTTTGCTAAATCGTGTACACTCAAAGCGCACATTACAACGCACACAGGTGAGGCGAATTATCATTGTAAAACGTGTGGCAAATCATTTAAACGACTTAAATATTTAAAGGAACATACATTTACACATACTGGTGAAAAACCATTTGTTTGTAAAATTTGTGGCACAGCCTACAGTCACTCTGGAAGTTTATTTTTCCATGAAAAAAAGTGTAAAGCACAGTTAAATAATTCGAAATCTATGGCAACCAGTGAAACTCTAAATTATTATCAATCACAAGAAAATATCGATACAAATTCAATTATTTTGGTGTTGAACAGCCCATTAGATACATTATCGACCAATAAAAATTGTATTGAAAGTGAACATGATACTAGTGGTGTACCGAGGATTTTTAATACAGTGAGTTAACACACGGTGAATAATTTGATAAATGTTTCGTCCATGATTGAGAGTTCCTCTTATTTTCAATCGAATATTTAACTCGTAGAGTTAAGTAATAAATTGAAAGCTAGAAACTCTGTGTGATAATTTTACAATTCCACATTTGTGGGCTCTATGCATATATATATATTATTATTTACGCGTTCATATATATACGTTTACATTTAACACAGATTTATCGTTTTTAATTCAATTGAATGCTAATAATTTTTGTTCACGCTTTTTTTTTCATGAATAAATTATTGATATGCTCAATGAAGAAGTTTAGTTGTGTTATCGACAGTTGGTCATTAAATAAATAGACAGTGCCTCCACTCAAATTTTCATTCCTCCTATTACATCTCTATTCCCGACATCTTGCCCAAAAATTTCTACATGCACTATTGGTTGAATTCAAAAGATATGTATAGTAAAAGAGGACACATGCTGAAGATTAAAGTCTGACGTTATCAAAGGAGTTTGTGAACACACGAACAGGGTTGGGGGGGAAGTTAGAGATGGAATATTTACCGCCTGTATAACCGCCATTATTTCTGTCAATACATACATAAATACTCAATGCTTCACACATTCAAACCAAAGTGCATATGTACACGAAGTGATAGAAAGAGAGGGAATGAAAACATTTAAAGGCGCTATATGCACTTCTTTTTTTTCATCTACAAATGATTAAAAATACAATCATCTCACAGTGCATACAACAACAGTGAAAGTTCAATAAGAAATATGTCAACAATTTGTCTCACGTCATTGTTGTCTCAAACAAACAAGCAAATAGATAATTAATAAATATGCACGGGATTTTACCGTCGGAAATTGCACGATTGGTGTTAGGTAAGACAATAGACGTTTTTTTTTTTCGTTGGTTTCCCATTTTATGTTCATCCACCCAACGCTAACCTGCAATTTTACTTACAAACATACAATAAAACTAATAATTATCTTCTTTTCTGTTTCCAATACGACTATTATTCCCCGTTATATTCATCCAATAATCAAATAGCCAATTATTAAATTAACAAAATTAACATTTATTGTCACGAATTATCTTCACAGACTATCTCGAAGCATCATCATGTCCAGAAGCAGCTCGTTTATTTCTCGAAACATCACCGGATCTCCAAGAATGTCGTCGTGTAGCAGCGACTGGCGGCCGATTAATCACACGAGTATTTGGTTTAACACTGATAAATATACTCAATACATTCTGTGATATTTATGGTTTGGTACAGGAGAGATTGAATAGAATTGATGATGATGAACAATTGCGACGGTGTAGCGATTTATGTGAACAATTGCGTACATTGATTGATGGCTGTCGTGGTCAACGTTTTTTTGTCAATATCAATGTCCCAGCGCAACCTTCAAATCAAATAGTACCTGCTGGTTCACCAATAATAACAAGCAGTATAAGAAAACGACGACACAGCGTTTCAGCAAATCGTGAAAAGTGTAGCAGTCGTTCAGCCAAATCACATTTATTATCTGGGAATAAAGACATTGAGCCACTAGCATCCAATCAATGCAATAATAATGATAACGATTGCAATAATATCGGATCGTCCACAGCCGTAGAGCAATTGATACAGCCAACGAGAAATTTGAAAGAACCTCCTAGCACTTTGTCCGGTTTATTGTGCGATAAAACGCCAATTCAGTGTTCATTAGCTGTTGGCGAATCCGGTGTGCAATTATCGCAAGATAATGCCAATAATAGAAAACAATTGGATAATAGTGATGGTATGTCGAGTGTAAAACAAAATAATGGTGGGATATCACCGCTGGAAAAATTACCCCCAACAAAATTTTCAACTGGTACAGATACACAAGAATTGATGAAATATTCAACTGCCGAAGTGCAAACGACACCGTATGATATTATTGAGTCTGAATTGGAGACAACTGATGAACCGGTTGAGAATCTCAGTGTGAGTAAATGTTAATGTTTTTTTTTTATTTAATAAAAAAAAACATAACCTTAATAATATTTATTTTTGTTTTATTTCCTTTTCAATTTTTTTATTCATTCGGTTAATTTATTTATGGCATTGATTGAATTTTTTTTTTGTATAATTGTATTTGATTTTATGCTTTTATTATAGTTGTTGACAAAAGAACTACTGAATCGAACGGAATTACAAGAAAGAATAGCGGAAAATATTAATAAAGCAATTCTTCCAACAGACGGATTTTCATTGAAGGATCTAAGTTTTTCAGAATGTATCGCTGGTTCTGAATGTAACACATCGATCATGACTGAATTAAATAATGCAATTAAATCAATTGTTACGGCGACCCAGACAGATCCGGTGTTTGAGAAATTTTTCGATGAAATATTTCAACCTGATATTGAAGAACAAAGTCCAGATGAGGAAACACGCCGCAATATTATTAATAGCAATGAGTAAGTATACAATTTAGATTTTATTCTCGATTTAAAGAGAGAATGGATCTTGCGATTGTTGTCCAACAAATATTTTGAGTAATATTCAATGATATTGTTCGATACTTCGGCGGGTAATTTAAGGGGCACGATTAGCGTGACGGCAAAAAAAAAACAGTGATTTTCGGGGATTTTTCATGAGAAAAATAATGAATCGAAACTTCTGAAATTTATCTCATATATTTGTGTATATGTAATGTATACACGGTAATAATTTTGGCGAAAAATGTTAAATTATCAGCTACTTATGCGCAATCTTCTGAGTCTCGAACGAAAAAAAGTTGTCCCACTACTACAGTGGTTGTCCGCCTTTAAAGTGCTCGAAATCAAAAAACAAAAATAATTCGTTAAACTAGAAGGTATTATCCGTACCATGTACTAGGATTTTGAAAACAAAATTGAAATTCAACGAAATGGCAGAGTTTTGAAAAAAAAATATTTATTATTATCTTTTTTTTATAGACTAAATATTTATGGGCATTTTCTCTGATCATTGCAGTTTGTATGAAAAAGAAGTTTGTTAAACTCAATTAGAAAACAAAATTTTTCAACTTTCCTGTAAAAACAGTTTTAATTGTATTGCAAAATCTCAAAATATTTCTGTTTTGTTTTGGGATGTGAATTAAATTGTAATTATTGCAGGTATCCAAGTGATGAATCACCTAGGACCGCGGACGAATTCACAGGAAGATCCGAAAGTGATAATGAAAACAAAATGGTGGTTGACATTTCACCGAAGGACAAATCTACAAAGTTAATTCTTGAGTCAGAGTCGACTAAAGTTAATACCGAATTTCTCAGCGTCAATACAACAACAAAAACAACAACTGAGAGCCAAGCATTGGATGATTTCAATGCCGCCGCCATACAAAGTATTATTAATGCTAACAACAATGTATCGGAAGAACTGACGACAGACACTGACAATTTAACGAGCAAACAATTGGATTGTCCGCAGTATAATTTTCCAACGACAAACATCAATGTAGTTGAACATAATTCAAATCCCATGGAGAATTTCACACAAAATCATCAAGAAATACGAACTGAAACCAATCGTGAAATTGTTTATGATAAAAATCCATCGCCAATACCAAAAAAGTCCACGAGAAAGTCAAAAGTAAACAAACAAAAGCAAAAATTAACATCATGTCCATCTCAACAATTGATGCCAACAGATACAGTGGTTGTACCAACACTGATTGTTTGCAATCAAAATGCCATGAATATGAAATCTACTGCAATACCTGTGCGATTATTTAACAATATTGAAGCCGGAAAACCCGTTTGTAGCAGACAAAAATCACAATTTATTCCTATTGCACCTAAGGATTCGTGCAGTACTGGACCGTCCTCTGGAACCATCTATCTTCGTACAGTAAATGTTGCGAAAAAAATTCCTACTATTAATCCACACATTGAGACAAATCATACGGACAATAAAATATCAGAACAAAAAATACCAAATTCCGTTGGATCAATAGAAAATTCAGAAATAAAACCAGTGAACGAAGCAATTACTCTCTACGGCACTAATGACAATAATTCAACAGAAGTTCTACAACCCGCCAATCTCCCAATAATTAATCTCGATGATTCCGTAACATTTTCCGGATCAGGTTTATCACCATTTTTGAAATTTAATAAAAAATTACCTCAATGTTCGATTGCGGAGGAGTCCGCGAGAAAAAATAGCACCGATGAAAATATAATTGTACGCACTAGCGACTGTGATATAACCAAACGAACTCCAAAATCATTATTAAAGAGTCGCTCAATGAATCATCGATTGAGTTTATCAACACCTCGTCGTCGAAATGGCCACATAAGAGCATTGGATTTTAATACACCGCCAAAAGAAATAAATTCAAGTCGTAGATTAAGTGAAGCTGACGCTTGCCCATTTCCTTTAAAGTCGTCCGACGTTTCAAAACCCGTGTGTCGAACAAGTTTATTCAAATCGCCACCATTTGAAAGTTCCCCACTCGAGAAACAAAAAAATTTATACGTTTCACGTTCAACTAAAGCGCCAAGTGCGGATTCATCGCCAGTGCCAAAACTTTATGGTGGATGGGACAAAATATCGGGTGTTGGGACAATACTTGGATGTGCTTCGTCAACTGTATCGTCCACTCGATCATTATCTGCATCAAAAAACGATATAATTACGGACGAGACCACTCAATCTCATCAAGAAAAACAACAACGATCAATAAGGACAAACAAGAGTTGGGATGCGGATTTACGTGAGTCATTGGATATACACGATCGCGAGTTAAAACTACGCGATGGAAAATTACGAAAGCGAAATGCAAAGTTGAGTGTGAATGAAATTAAAATGAATACGACATCGGCGGAAAAATTTGATGACAATAAAAAATCCGAATTGTCGCCACGAATTAAATTAAATAGAAATAAATTATCACCAATTAAGGAATTAGGCAGTGGTATTTGCAATATTAAAGTATTAAAAACAAATTTAACTAGTGAAACAATTACAGTGGATAGAAAGGGTGTTACAAAAAAATATGCCAAATTAAAAACATTGGCGACAAATATAAAACGTATTGATAATAATGATCAGAGTAATTTGTCAAATGTGATGAATATAAGCAGTGATTTGAGTGAAAAATCTGTTGAATCAATAAAAAACCATTCGCAAATTTTGTCAACTATAGCGATGGATTTGGAAACACCGCGAAAAAATGATATTAATTTAGATGTTCCGGCAACTCCGCGTGTATTGAGTCCAAGTAGTACAACACCATTTGTTCAAGTGACTGAAGACCCTGGTAAAGTTCGATGTTTTATAACAACACCGGAATTTCCACCAACACCATGCATCAATTTAACGCCACGACAGACATTAGAAAATAATGGTGACACGACCAATGGCGTGTTTTCCGCTGCGTACTATCATCCAAGCTCAGAATTAAAAGAAATTCCAAAATCCCAATTGCAAAATCAACCGAACAATATAAAAGGTAATAAACCTGAGATAACACAATTTGAAGTAATAAAAGAAAATTTACCAAAAGACGAAGCGTGTAAGGAACTTAATATTTCAATTAATTCCAAAGACACTGAAAATGTGCATTCAACCGAAAATACTGTAGCAGATGATAAAGTGAATTGTGACGATTCGAAAACGAATAAAAGTTCGGATAACAGTGGAACAACTCTCAGCGATTCATCTGATAGTGAAAGTGACACATCATCAAGTTCATGTTCATCATCATCTTCATGCAGTTGCAATGACGATACGACAAATAATTCATCGAGAATGTCTGCAGGTAGACGATGCAAAGATACACCGAAAAAAATGGAAAGTCATTCGTCAATGTCAAATTTAATTTCAAAGATTATTGAGAAGACGAGCGATGATAAATTGAGAAATTCATGCGAGCCAATTCAACGGCAAATAGCGCGTGTTCCTCCGTTGGAAAATACACCGGAGGTTCAACAAAAAACTGAGAGTGTTGAAAATGTTATGTGGGAAAAAAATGAATTGTCGCCAGAAAAAGTTTTCCCCATTGTCAAAACGCAACAGGCGTTGGATGAAGCTGATACGGAAACACCAGCTAAAGACGACACATTATTGTGTGAAGCCGAAATTTCTGAGACGCCAAGTGGTTCCAAAAGTGGAATTGAAAATTTAACCAACCTTACATCTAAAATATCAGCATTGATTGTTGCAAAACAACCGAATACACGAAAATATCACGGTACTTTGAGGAAATTGGATGGAAAACTTTCTGTTGACAGCGTTAAGTCAAATATTTTAGCAGCATTTGACAATTCTAAAGGTATAAATATCGTGGAGAAGGAATCGCTAGTTACTAAAAAAATAAATGATGACGAGAAGAAGTCAAATGAAATTGGTGGACAGCAGGAAAACGACAAATTATGTAAGAAAAGTGGCAAAACGAAATTTGGTGACGTTCTTGAGATTCAGTGTCCGCACAAACTTCGATTGAACTCAAGATCACATCAAATAGAACAATTTAGCAATGAATATGTTTCGCGCAAATTGGAAAAAGAGGTGAAAATTTCTAGTAAGGACGGCAATACAACGAATGAAAATAATAAAAAAGAAGAGGAGAAAACATTGAATAATGTGAGTGGAATAGTGGAGGACAATATTGAAAATAGTCCTACGAAAGATTCTATTGATTCCACGACAAACTTGTCGGACAAATTTATCCCCGTAGATGATGTGAGAATTAAACCGAATTCTCCAGATAAATTAAAATCACTAACAACCGCTGCCATCTCTAATCCTCCAATTATATCAGCGCCCAATAAGAATAGTAAAATAAATCCAACAGCAACATCCAAAGTCGAATTGTCAGTTTTAGAATCTTTAAAATTAGTTCCAGCGAGCAAAAATGAAGTTACAGAAAATCTCGATATGAATTCAACCAAATCATCGCAACAACTAAGGCATCGTGAATTTTCATTCATTCACGATGACACAGTCAATACAAAACGGAGAAATATTAAAAAGTTTAGCCCATCTGATTTGGAATTTGTGATTCAATTGAGAAATGATGAATTCACAACAATGTCAGCAACACGATTTGAAATGTTATTTACACTACCATCAAAGAATGTGAGAAGTAGACAAACGAGAAAAGCCAAACCAGATACAAAATCTGAAATTAAATCCACTAAACCAACAGTAAAATCGATAAAAATTGTTAAAGGTATTACAATAGCGAAAAATAATAAAATACCACCGGTTTCTGCTATTGTTACACAACCTCTGGCAACATCATCACCAGTACAGATAGACGCAGCATCGAAATTGATGGGGAAAGTGAAAGCAACAAATGATAATACCGATGATCCAACAATAAAACCAAAAAATTCGAAGCAGGAAATTAAAAAGCAATCCATGACAACTCGAAAAAGAAAAGAACGCACAGAATCCAGGGATGACGAACCGGTAAATAAACGAATGTAATAATTGTATAGTGTCCATTTCAAGAATTATTTATTGATATTATTTTTTCTATAATTGTAATTGTCTTTTCGTTTTTTTTCTGTTTGTTTCTTTCAAGGTTGAGAAAAAGACCGCGGTGACAAATCCCAAGCTTTTGTTAAGTCGTGTAAATATTGACGAATTTCTCACCACAGTGCATGGACCAGTTACAAAAAATTGATTTGAATTGAATTAATTCAATGTTATTTTACTTAATTGTTAAACGTTAATGGTGAAAAATAAATTTAATTCACATAGTTAAATTTAAAGTTGGTTCTATTGTAATGAATGGAGAAAAAAAAGTGCTTAGGAAGGGATGAGGGGGGGGGGGGGGGTTAATATGTTGAGCATTATTAATTACGAGAAAAAACAAGGTTCTAGTTACATCTAACATAATATCATTAGATTGTTTGGTGGTTCCCTTCATCTCTCACCTCCCCCAAGAAAGACTGACTTGTAAATGACAACCTGACGGTAGAATGTTGTTTAAGAACAAAGCATTCGTATCTTAACAATAATAATTGTGCACACATTTATAAATCACAAAAACAAAAATGTAACAAAGAGATGAAAAAAGTATTTCTAGCTTTTAAGACATTGCTTTGGAAAAGATTTTTCCTAACATGAACTGGGTTCAATTTTCTCATTACTATACTATTATAATATAAATAAAATATATTTTTATACGAAGAAACAAAAAAAACAAGAGAAAACTAATTTAATAAAAGTGTGGTGGATTTAGAGGATATTGTAGCAATTCGCTTGGATGCCATTTTAATTCATTCATTATTATCATTAATTAATTCAGCCGCTTTCATGTGCATCAATTTTCAATTATTATTTGTTCAATTATCGTGTTTATTTATCATTATGATGTTTGTAAAATATGTATTTATGTTGAAAAGGGACAATTGTGATGCTAAATACAATATTAACGAATGCCGTTAAATCAATTTTACTCCTGTCTTCTTATTCTTCATCTTCTCAGTAAAAATACAATGAAATATTCATACAGCAATATTTTATTCATATGTGGTATAGCCAGTACTTTTATTTATCGACACTTGTGAAATTTACAATAAACCCATTTATTATGTGACAGTCATAATAGTGACAAATTTTATGACAAAAAAAAAGGTAATGTTATTAAAGAGAAAGGGAAATAAGAATAAATATATTTTCATTGTAGAATTTAAGATTTTGCTTTGACCACCTCGTCGACTTCTTGAATGCATTCAATTAATTTTCTAAATTGTGGCGCAGTTAATGATATACCTGTGGGAAAAAAAACAAAACAAAATGATCAAATAATGAATTGTCTTCATTTATTTTTATGATAGCAATTGATTATTTGTGCTAACCTTTACGTCCAGGTTTAATATCACCACTTTTGTCCAAATACATTTCACGTATATCAACATAAAGTTTTCCTTTCCATTCACGAACTTTGATTTCTTTCATATTTCCAAGCTCCCATGTTGGCTCTGCTTCATCTGCTTTATTTGATGATGTTGCTTTTTTATTCGATGAATCATCTTCAGATTTTTTTTGTTTTGGCTTTTTAACCTCTTTATCCTTTTTCAATTTCTTCTTTGGCTTCTCCTCCTAATCAATCCATTCATCAAAATTCATTTAACAATCTCAACATTATATGATAATAAACTTTTCATATTTATACATTGTAAAAAATATAATTGTGAATATTTATGTTAATTTTTTTTGTTACTGACTTCACTGCTGTTGCTGCTAGATTCATCGCTCGATAGGTATTCCTTAGATTTCGGCATTTCATATAAAGAATCGAATTGTTCAGTCCAAATATTATGATATTTATCACTGCCTGTTGAAAAATACAAAATATTCTTAGGTTAAGAATTGATTTTTACAGCATAACAGACCTCGATTTAATTAATTTTTCAGCACAATTTTATGTGATTAAATTTATTTTGGAAATTAGCTTATACTTCATATAATCAATATTTCAATAATTACATATACATATTTATTAATATGACCTTTTATTAATGTATATACGTACATATAATTAGGTACGTGTGAGCCCAATATGTTAAATAATGAAAGAAAAAAAAAAATTATTGCGGTTAATTTCAAAATTTTATACGAAAGATAATACTTATCTGAGCTATAAAACTTACAGGTTATAGCGCTTGTGTTAATATTTCGCTGTAATAATAGTAATGCAGATGAAATACAGTGACGAAATGTGATTTGCACACTTCTATTTGTAAAAAACATCTACTGGCTACAACAATCCAAAAGAACGTGAGAGCAAGGGAGTAGGAAAGTAGTGAAAAGATGAAGGAGACCAAAACAGCCGGTTAACCCGTTAGTTGAAATTCTCATTCGTTGATGGAAAAATGGCGGCAAAAGTTTCCACCAATGAATAAAGAACCCGCCAATTTTTCTCTAATATACAATATATTTGATAAACATAAATATTGAAATTAATAATATAAACAAAATACTTGAATAAATTTTTGGCAAACATTCTACAACACGTTTTCATGCAATTTTCATTATCCAACGTACCGTCACAAGTGTTTTACGTTAAATTAATTGAAAAAACATTGATAGAAGACCTGTTAAAAATTTTCTTCAATTTTACCTTCATTCATTTCTTCCAAACCGTCCATTTCTCAACGTGAAATTAAAATAATTCAATTATGACAATTATAATGAGTAATTTCATGAGCTATTTTGCGTCATTATTCCAAAAATTCCCAGATTTTTTTTTCCACCTATTTTGTGATATATATATATGTTTACAATATATAAAATGATAATAAAAAAATAGCAATTATAATCAGTAATATATGAAGGCTCACTCCGCATAACGAGCAGAGTCAATTTTCGGCCAATAATAAATTAATAACCCAATCATGTAGCTTGTATCAAACATAATTCAACTTATGATTTACTATGGCAATAAAAATTCATAGTCCTCAAAAACAACAACGTTCAAAGATACGACGTGTTGTCTATATACATTATAACATCAAAATTAAAATGTGCATACTGACAAAGTAAAAAATCTTGACTCTGATCGTTATTGGAGACGACCCTTCATATATTATACATCAAAGATGTGTTGTAATCATTTTAATAATCGATAACAGTGAATTAACATTGAATTCGTTTGTTTGGTATTTACATAAAATTTCCTACTTGTTAGTAATTATTGGGGAATCATTATATATCAGATTTAATCATTACCACTATATTTCATACGCATACGTATATGTATATATGTATATATATACATATATATATAAATAAGATTAAGTTAAAAAAATAATGTTTGTCAAAAAGTTGTAATTTTTCCTTTTACAAAAGGATTAACAATATCGTCACCGATTACTGATGAAAATTTATTTATATGTATTTATTTCAGTGTATATTTTATATAATTTTTGTTCGCTGTTATTTATCATTTATATTGTCAATTTGGGAATTTAATAAATAGGATTATTGATTTATAAAATCGATGAGTTGATTGTTTGTGTTGAAACAGTATTAATTAATTAATCGCTATCGTCAGTGTTTCGTGTTGTTCGTGTCAATGGTCTTCGGCTATCTTCATCAGATCCATAAAGAACTTCTTCATCTGAATCATTGATCATGGAGAATGCTGGATTATCTTTTGTTATAGATGAATCTGCAATAGATAATTAATTATTGTTGTTTGCCAAATGGAAAATTCAATGGCAGTATTGGTTATATTAAATTGATTGAATATCGCGGAGAGTGACTTTAAGGGGTTACATATATTTGTGTTGGATCAAAAAATCAATTATTTTTTATTAAATATCCGCCGAGTATGTACTTTTGAGGATATTTTCTCAAAATTTCATCAAGATCGGTGTGTTAAAACTGAGGTTATTGCAATTTATAGTACCGATACCTCTCTAACATTTGAAACAAGTTTCGACATTTTAACGTACTTATCTCGGAATCATATTTTAAATCAATTTATCGATTGATCTAAAATTCGGAAGGGTTTTCCTTAATTATAATAGTCGGTTTTTGAACGAAGGATTTTTTATTTGGATGAAAATGTCTATTTTTTTACGACCGAAAAACCCCATTTTTGTATCCAACAAAATCGACTTTTTTTTTTTGGGAAAATCATTGCCATTTGCGTGACAATTTTTTTTTCTACAAAACCCTTCGTTCACAGACCGAGTGATACTATATACTAATGTGATCATTTTTTTTTATAAAATTTGGTTGAGCCATTTTCCATATTTCATGCTTGCCGCAAACATTTAAAGAAGAAAATGGGTTTCGAGGTTATCGCTGTGGTTTCCACAATTTTCCCAATTTCGACATGAAATTTTTTTCTATAAACACATCGAAACATGTTATACTATTCGATACTTTATAATTCGGTTTAATAAAGTTATTATTACTTACCTGAAAAAAAAACAATCAAAACCATTAATTTTCCTGAGTACAAACATGTGTAACCCCTTAATGTCAATTTTCATTGCGAATTATTCGCAGTTTAAATACATAAAAATAGGAAAAAAAAAAAAATAATAACTCACGTTGGCCATAGACTTGTTGAACGCCAGGTGAATAAACATAGGCCATAGTGTATAAATAAAAATTTAAAAGTCCATAAAGTGCCATAAATTGAGCCGATGTGCGATAATATGTCGATAAACGTGATGCAAAACTGTCTTCTAAAACACCAGCACCAAATTGCCGAGCAGTGACTAAAACACAAACTCCGGCGACAATTACAGCGAGTAGAGTTAAAAATCGCAATCGAAGATCTGAAACAAATGGAAATAAACCAAAAAAATTGATATAAAATTGCAATGGAAAACATTATCATACATAAATATAAATTTAAAGATGTAAAAATTCATACCGAAAAATGGCATAGAACGCAACTCGCTATAAGCTCGTAGCATCAATAAAAGAAGATAAACAATGTATATTCCACCAACGGTAAAGAAAAATACTTTAAATCCCTGGAATGATAGTTATATAAGAATAATTACTATTTCATAGAGATAATTTTCATTTATTTAAAGGGTTAGGGGCAGTCAGATGTATGGAACACTGAATATTTTGAATAAGTTTTTTTTTATCAATAATTTAATTTATCTTATAAAATCAACAATATTAAATTTTTATATTATTTTTTAGCCTGATTTGACACAAGTTTGAAAAAAAAAAATATAAATTGTATATGAAGTTATGGCGATATTCGTTGGTGTCTGTAAATTGTCCATAATTGGTAACCATTATCACTTCTTACAGGTTAATCTAAAATCATCCAAATAAAATAAAGTTATCATTTTAATAGTTCATCTAATGCCTGATCGAAGCATTCTTTTTCTTTTTTTGAAAGTAAATAAAATGACGACCTCAGATAATTTACTCAAGGGTTTTCATGAAAAAATGAAACAGTTAATTGTGTATAAAAAATTGAACTTCTTGAAAAGAAAAAAAAA
>CAJUYH010008295.1:0-15731 GCA_910591685.1 Galerucella tenella | reverse complement strand
ATAATAGAACAAGTTGCACCTACCTGTCGAAATTTTAAATTGGTAAATCCTTGCACTAACTTTGTTGCTTGGTAACGATATTTTTTTTTTAAGTAGCAAGGCCTATTGGTAATATTATGCAGTTCTTTCGTTCTGCTGTATAGTATTCCCAATGGGACATTCTAAGACGAGGCCTTAAATACCTCCGATAATCTTCAAAGGATTATTGCCTCCTGGGTTGGCCGTGGAAAGAGGTGTTAAATTATAGAAAAATGTTTTCGACACTCATGAAACCATATCTGAATAAAATGTGACTTGTGCTTTTTTCATTTTGAAAAATACAACAATAATATTGAAATAATTTGTTATGCCATTTTCAGCGGCTTGTTGTTGTTGTTGTTGTTGTTGTAGAATGTTTTGTATTCTATAAGTGAGAAGTTTTCAGGAATTAGCAGAATATTGTAATATTTTTCTTATTTATTAAAACAATTTTTACCGTGGAATAAAATTATACACTCACTTCAGCTAATTACTATTGATTTATTAAAGAAACACTCACACACTATAATAAACTCAATTTATATACACACTACTTAATGTCTACTAATTTATTTACACTCGGTATAATAATTGTCCTAATTTATCTTCAACACTATTTATATTTACTATCTGTTCACTCACTGTATACTGAAACTGTTTACCTATTCACTCTATACTGAATAACTACTCCATTCACTCGAAAACCCGCGTACATATAGTCCCCCGAATCTCTAAAGCTGTCTGGAATTCACCGCTTTCTACGCTGTTTGAGAACAGTCTCGAACATTACCTGTTCGAGAACCTTTCTAGAAAGGTCGCATTTATAGTTTGCGACAGGACCGGCTTCTGAATGACTGAGTTCGTAACAATATCTACACCTACAATCGGTAAAAAAATACATTGACGCCTTCCAAAAAACACCAAGCGATGAATGAGTTATTTTCTAATGTTGTATTACCATTATTTTTTTTTAAGAAATGTTCAATGAAACACCCCATGTATTCATCGAATTTTACATTACGTGTAGATTATATACGTGAGACGTATCTAGATGTCAGTGATATGTCGCTTGTTATGATTTACTACATTTTTTCTTTGTACTCCAATTTTTGCTACACTCTGTATTCGATTAGTACCAAGCGAAGAATGTATAATTTTCCAGAAATTACCATGTGATAGCTAAATGGTTGTTAGGAGTAAAAACATATGGAGACACTTGGTCATTCATCGTTTATTACTTGTCGTAAGATGACATGATAGCTGTGACAGATACCAGGCGGGAGTAAGTTAAGCTCAACCTAATTAAGTGTTGTATTGAGCAGGAGTTTATTCGAGCAAACTATTGTGGAGTGTGTCTAGCTGGCTGGAAGTTTAACTTTCCATGAAGTAGCTGCAAAATAAGGAATAACAACCGATTTATGTCTAGCTACAAATGTCTATTCGAATGGCATAAAAATTACGCCACATTTTTGGATAGAACACAATGACATAATTTATGATCCCCCCTAACTGTTACGCAACATCATATACCTCATAATCTAGATGTGAATCATAGAAAAAATGAATTTGAGTGCAAGACCGTCGAACACCTAGTCATGAACGAGTCTACGGTTGAATACTTTGCTAAAGACCAAAAAATATAATGAAAGTGCGTGAAAATATTCATGAAACTGTAGCTAAAATATTAAATTAATAAAAAAATATCTCATCTGATCTGATGTTTTTTAGCGTCTTTTCAGTTTTTAAAAGTAATATTTTGACAATGTCCTTTTCAACGATATGTCACTTGTCATTTTTCCTTTAATTTCTGCTGCACCCTGTATATGTTAAAAGAATATTTTCTTGGTGAATAAAATGAAAATATAAGTCGAAAACAAAAAACATGTTTTACGAGTTTTGTCTGTGTGGTTACCTGCGATAGCTGACAGTACCGATATTGAATAATCTTATCTTTGTGTAGGTGAAAGCTTCTTATCTTTGGCGTTGGAAATTTACATAAAAACAGTTTTAATTATCCATAGAGTTTATTTCAAATAATAGATGAAAAGAAATTAATTTCGAGATGTATGTTTAAACATTCACATTACATTACCTCAACAACCATTTTCTACAGGTAGCGAGGACTACATCGTAGTTGGATAGTAATATAGGTATTCGAACATTTTCAGGAGATGTGGAATATTCCGAAGTGAATGAAGTGTAAGTCATTGTCAGTGCTACTGATTTTTTAGACTTAATAATTATGGCTACAAGTGTCTATCAGCAGCAGGAGAACTTTGATACACCCTGCGAGACTTTGATTTGTCACGTTTGTATAAGAATGTATAAGAATTAAAGTAAGATTAGTGTGGGTGCCGGGACATAACGGTATTTCTGGAAATGAACAAGCTGATGAACTCGCGAGAAGAGGTTCAGCAACAGCATATGTTGGACCAGAACCAGCTCTTGGGACCACAAAGAAGGTAGTCCGAGGGCAAAGACAAAAATGGATACAAAGCCAACATAGACTTCAGTGGAGGAACACTCCAAAGCAGGTACACAGTAAAACCTTCATAGGTGACACATGTGTAAAACGGGCCGAAGAACTACTGAATATCAGTAGGAATAAGCTAAGATTATTTAATGGGTCATACCCCGGTAAAAGATCACCTGCCTGAAATAGGGCTATATAACGGGGACCTCAGCTGCAGACTTTGTGGCATGAAGACCAGGACCGTAACCCATATCTTTTCTGGATGTGAGGCACTGGACTCGAGGAGACAAACAATCTTCGGAGAAGCCAATGTGCCACCCGAAGTATATGGCACACATCCAATGGACCTATATCGTCTACTCGAAGGTACGGGGATAACTGGATGGGTGGAATAAATGTGGCAGTAGAGTACAATAAGCCAACATGCTGCAGTGCTCCCGGCTTTAGAACGGCTCCCAAACACACACAAAAAAATAGGTATTCGAACATTTTCAGGAGATGTGGAATATTCCGAAGTCACTGGTTTTCTAATATTGTATTACCATTATTATAATTATTTTAAATGTTTAAGGAGAGGAGTTTTTTAAAACACTCGTCGACTTTGCGATTCATTTGTTTGATAATGTCGACAATCGTTAAGGTCCTTTTGACAATTTGTGACCCGTCAAACTGTAGCTATGTGTAACGCAATTAAAAACACAATGCTGACAAAAGTTATTTCTTTGTATGAATAGAAGTTTGAGATAAAATTATGAAAATTGTTTTCACTCATTTCTTTCAATATTATTTGTTTATAGCACTTTCCTTTTATATCTTTTGAATAAAAATGTCAGTCTTCCTTTTATATTTTATTTGGTACTGGATGATAACAGATATCATTTACAAGTACATAACAACTATAACTATCTTCCCGTATCTTAGTGACTACTTATTAACTGTCACTCATAGATCCATAAACACAAAACACTACTACCAACCAATATGATAGAGGGAGTTTTTAGCGTTGTATATTAACACCCCTCCTCGCTACAAACTCTCTTGAATCTAATAATCCTATGTTTAACATATGAGTTGAGAATTTTTGTTGGGACAGACCTTTTGTGAGGATATCAGTCTCTTGTCTTCGAGTATCAACATAATTTAATGCAATTATATTTTGTTTTAGAAGCTCATGTATGAAATGATACTTTAAATCTATATGCTCCACTCGCTTATTATTTGCAGGGTTTTCAACTAATGCGATACATCCCTGATTGTCCTCATAAAAGGTTACCCTATCATTCACAATCTCAAAATCATCTAACAAATTTTTTCAACCATAAGCCTTCATGGACTGATTCTACTAAAGCTACTAGTTCAGCTTCATAAGTTGACTTAGCAATACATTTTTGTTTTCGAGTAGTCCAAGTTTCCAAAAATCTTGAATAAAAATCCCGAGACGGATTTTTTATCATTTACATTTGACCCCCAGTCTGAATCAACGAAACATTCAAGATTTGTTGTATTTTGTTTCTTATATCTTAAGCCTACATATTGCGTTCCACTCAAATATCTTAAAATTCGTTTCAAATGATTCCATACAGAAATCTCAACTTTATCCTGGAATTGGCTAAAATAATTCACACTAAAATAAATGTCAGGTCTAGTGCATGAAGCAAGATACATCAAGCAACCAACAAGTTCTCTGATAGGTTTGTCTATAAAATTACTATCAGGTTCCTGTAAATTCAATTTAGGATCAATTGGCACTGATGTAGGTTTGCAGTTGTCAAAGCCAAAACGTTTTAATAATGTTTTAATGCATGTTGACTGATTCAATAATAGTATTCCCTTTTCTCTATCGTACTCAACTTCAAGACCTTAAAAATGTTTCAAGTTGCCCCTATCTTTCAATTCAAATTATTTCTTCAGTTTTTGTTTAATATTGTTTATATTATTCAAATTTGCCCCTGCTAAAATAATATCATCAACATATATCAGCAAGAAAACATTTCCCATTTCATTTTTTAGTTTATATAAACAGAAGTAAGTTTCAGATCTTTTAAAACCAATACTAAGAAGAAAGTTATTTATTTTTCCATTCCAACACTTACTAGATTGTACTAGCCCATAAAGAGCTTTATTTAATTTATAAACATGACCTTCAGGACATTTGGTTCCTTTTGGTGGGTGAATATGTATATTTTCATTTAGAGTACCATTCAGAAAGGCCGACTTTATGTCTAACTGAATAAAATGGTATTTAAATTGATTTCCAATAACTAATAAAGTTCTGATTGTACTCATTTTTGCTACTGGTGAATATACATCTGAATACTTACTCTTTTCCTGAGCAAACCCCCTTACGACAAGCCGAGCCTTATATTTGTCACACTCATTTTCTTCCAAGGGTTTAAAGGCATAAACCCATTTTGTGTCAAACATTTTTTCATTTTTGGGTTTTGGTATTATTTCCCATGTTTTATTTTTGTCAATTGAATTCAATTCCCTGTTCATGGCATTTAACCAATCACTTCTATCCTTTCTCTCATTCAAATCTTCATACCCCTCTGGAACATTTTCTAAATATATCATTGCATTAAGTGCTATGTAAGTTTCATAATCATCATGCCATTGTGGTGTTTTTCTAATTCTATTACTCCTTCGTACATGTTCAGTCATACCTAACTCATCATCTTCTTTTTCATTATCTTCATTCTCTTGATTTTCTTCATCATTTTCAGAATTATTTCTGTCTTCCTGGTCATTCAAAGTTGCACATTTTCTATTCACTTTTATTGAACTTAACATCCCTTGATACTATTACATTATTTCCTTTTATATTCCACAACCTGTAACCATTTTGTGTATATCCCACTACAATACATTTTTCAACTTTAGAGTCAAATTTGTTTTTCATTTCTTTTCTTATATGACTATATGCTACTGTATCAAAAATTCTCAAATTGTTAACATTAGGTTTTCTCTTATACCAAATTTCTGCCGCAGTTTTATTTTGAAGTGTTTCAGTAGGCCCTCTATTTATTACATAGTTAACATTTAAAATAGCCTCCCCCAGAGTTCTTTTGGTACACCTAATTCATTTATAACTGCCCTAGCTCTTTCTACTAGTGTTCGGTTTTTGCGTTCCGCCTTACCATTTTGTTGTGGTGTATAAGGAATTGAATAATCAAAAACTACCCCATTTTCCCTACAAAAACTCCTAAAATCATTTGATACATATTCCCCTCCATTATCACATCTCAGTTTTTGAATTGTGAATCCAAACATTGCTTTTGTCATGAAATAAAATTCTTTAAACTTTGTAAATGCCTCATTTTTATTTTTGATCAAATATACTGATGTGAAGTTAGAAAAATCGTCTGTGAAAGTAATAAAATACTTACTTCCATCATATGCAACTGGTGTTATTGGTCCACATATGTCTGTGTGAATAATCTCTAACATCTTACCACTCCTTTCCCTGGTACCAAATGGTTTTCTACACATTTTACCCGCTGTGCATGGTTCACAAAATTCTAAATCAGAGACTCGAACTTTTCCTAAGCCCTCTACTATATTCCAACTGACTAATTTCTTGAGGCTTTGAAAATTCAAGTGTGCAAACCTTTTGTGCCATTTGAGAAAAACATCATTTTCAATAATATCTACATTATGGCACTTATTATTAATTACATTGAAACTAATTTCATAAAAACTATTTCTTTTTCCAATTCCTATGATTTCATTATTATAAATAAGTTTAACCGATCCCTCTCCAAAGTTGACATATCCAATTTTTTAACTGATAGTAAATTTCTTCCTAAAGAAGGTACATATAAGACATTTTTATTTTACAATTTGTTTCCTTTCCCAACATTTGATGCATTTTCATCACTCACTTGGCTCACCTGTGTGTCTTCTTGTTCAGTAAAGTTGCTCGTGTTTGTTAAGTTTTGCATATTACCTTGGTTTCTCTGTTGTGTAAATTTGCCTCTGTAATTACCCCCTGTACATTCCTCTTCCTCTATTTCTGTATCTTTCCCTACTATTTTGTCCATTTCCTCTTGGGTTGTAATTATAGTTTCTTCCATCATTAAAACTATTTTGTATCCCACCCATAAATTGGCCTAGCTGCGATCTACACTCTCGTTTGTAGTGCCCTGGTTTTCCGCATCGATAACATCCTGCCTCATTGTTAAAAGCAGTTTGTTGAACTTGATTAATAATTGGTTTACTCAAATGGAGTTTTTCTTCTTCACCTAATAATTTCTTTTTTACATTTTCATATTTCAAAGTGTCTTCAGGCATACTTTCGATCACAGTAGCAACCATTTCGTATGACTTCGGTAGGGTTAGTAGCAGGTTGCAGATAATATCTTTTTCATCTATTTAAACCCCTGTACCTTTCAATTGTCTCAATACTTTTTCAAATTCTACAATAAATGTTTTTAGTGATTCACCTTCTTCCAACCTCATAGATAGCATCTTTTTCCTTAGGTACAATTGTCCAGGCAGCCCTTTTTTTCAAATTTGTCCTCAAGCACTCGCCACATGTCATAGGCGGTTTTCTGATCTCTTAAGCTCTCAATGTGTATGTCAGAGGTACACTGTACAATCAACGATTTGGCCCCATTATCATTTTTGTAAAACTTGTTCTTGCCTTCCTCATTTAAGCTGTCTACATCAATCAATTTTTCTACTTGTTGGATTACGGAATTCTCCGCTAAAATCATTTGCATCCTGAATTTCCAATCCATATAATTATCATCCTTTAAAACTTCTATATTATAGGTATTTTTTCTTGAAGAATTCATTGCGACTCACGTGTTTTCATTCTTAACCTCACTACTCTTTATTTTATTTTTCTTCTCGAGATCCTGGGCCCATAACCTTTTAATATTATTTGTTTATTGCACTTTCCTTTTATATCTTTTGAATAAAAATGTCAGTCTTCTTTTTGTATTTTATTTGGTACTGGATGATAATAGATTTCATTTACAAGTACATAACAACCATAACTATCTTCCCGTATCTCAGTGACTACTTATTAACTGTCACTCATAGATCCATATACACAAAACACTACTACCAACCAATATGATAGAGGGAGTTTTTAGCGTTGTATATTAACAATTTCTTCATCATAGTACGCCCTCATGTGTTAAGGTCCTCTTGACATCTTGTGACATAATTTGCGACATACCCCGTACATATCTCAAACTGTAGCTATGTATAATCGAGACCAATTAGAAATCATCAATCATCCTGGTAGATAAGGAGTTCCTAGTTTTTTTGCTTCGTCCGTACTATCTGATGAAATAACTTCAGTTTTTCGTTATACGGATGGTCATATTTACTTCTTCTATAAAAATTATCATCATGAGTACAACGAATACACCAATAGAGTAGCAGAAGCAGATCCATTTAGTTGATATATCGTACCCTGAAGAGGGTCTACTGAAGCAATTGAAAAAAACAATGCTGTCAAAAGTTATTTCTTTGTATGAATAGAAGTTTGAAATAAAATTATGAAAATTGACTTTACCCATTTCTTCATCATATTACACCTCAACGGATCACGTGTTAAGGTCCTTTTGACATCTTGTGATAAAAATATATCTGTCTTTGTACTCTACACCCTATATGTTGAAAGAATGTTTTATACGGTGTTTTTCAACGATATGTCACTTGTTATAACAGTACTGAACGTTAATGTCTTTTCAACATCAGTTGAATAACTTCGCAATAATCTTGCAACACTCTGTATATGTTAAAAGATAATCGACCAGAAATAACTATGCAACACTTTGTATATGTTAAAAGATAACCGACCAGAAATAATTTTGCAACACTCTGTATATGTTAAAAGAATGTAAACAATAAGGTCAAAAATCTAATTAGAGATGTACTATCTAGATGTCCTTTCCAATGATATTTCACATGATTTATCTTCTGTATGTTCCTTGTGGTATATTATTCATTCTTTTTTTAATTTCTTGGGAAATTAAACCACAATATTTTTGAATTCTTTATTTCAACGTTTCGGTAGCGTTCCAGCTACCGTTGTCAAGAAAAAATAAGTAAAAATTAATTTTTTTATCCCTAACTGACACAACAGAAAAAATTTGACAACTAGACAATCAAAAAATTATTTTGAAGTTTAAGACTGCAAAATTTTGTTATCAAATTTTTATTAAGGTCCATTCATAGGAGATCATATCTGTGGCAAAATGTGAAATGAAACACTTCATTTTATGACATTCCAACGATATGATAGTCTACTAGAAATGGAAATCCAGTGAAGTGCACGTTCCAGGAATGGTTTTTATTGGGATAGCGCGTTTCTTTCGCTTATATTGGAAATGTTGTTAATAAAACGCGTTTCTTAATAGTTTTTTTGTGTATGAATATTTGAGTTTTTGAAATAGGTATACTCAGTTTTGTGATTTTGTGTATTGAAATGTGTATCGATTAACAACTATTCAAATTATAAATCATAAGAAAACCTGGATAAAAACTTATGATGCTATCCTGATAACGCAGGTAATTGATTATTGGAAATTTCTCTTTCTAACATTGGTAACCAAATTTGACTACAATCGGCTGATATACTAGCTACACATGATTTATTAGATTTTCCCTCGTTATTTTTGCTGCACCATGTATATGTAAAAAGAATATTTCCTTGGTGTTTTTTTAACGATATGTCACTTGTCATAACAGTAGTGAATGTTAATGTCTTTTCAACGATACGTCAGTTGAATAACTTTGCGATAATGTTGCATCACTCTGTATATGTTAAAAGATAACCGAGTAGCTATTTGTAACGTAATTTAAAGGATATATGTCACCACATTAGGTCCTTTTGACAGCTTAGATTTTTCGCGATATTTTTGCAACACTGTATATGTTAAAAGATAACCGAGTAGCTATGTGTAACGTAATTTTAAACGATAAATGTCACTGAACGTTAATGTCTTTTCAACGATACGTCAGTTGAATAATGATAATTTCGCATCACTCTGTATAAAGATATCCGACTAGAATTATGCAACACTCTGTACATGAATGTAGACAATAAGGTTATAGATATACCACTGTGTCAACATTCTTTGTGACATACCCCGTACATGCCGACACGTCGTAGGATAAAAAATGGCGGACGAAACCGTTGAAACTCTAAGAAGCTACCTTCCGATGGTAAGAAGCTACCTTCCGCACCTTCAGCTTCCGGCCGCTAGATGTCTCCGGCTGACCTAATCTCGGAATAAAAATGGCGGGAACGGCCGACCAATAGCAACCTCCGATTTCAAATGGCGGGAACGGCCGACCAATAGCTCCGATCAGCGGAAATGGAAATGCCTAAAATGGGTAGTGGAGGGGGTGGCTCAAGTAACCCAACTCCTACTAGGTCTTTCTTTTTTTTCCTGGCTTATGGGCACTTGCCCCTCATAACATTTCGCTGGATTCAAAGAGACATTTGCTTTGCCCCTTCGACAAAAAGAAAAATATCTTGAAATTTGTTTGTGGTGTCTAATTTTGTTTTAAATTTGATTACTTCCGATTCGTATTGGCCACTATATCTGAACCATTTCACATCATGTCATACGAATTTTTCACCAGATGAATCTACTTTTCGTAGCTGCAATGGCCCTTCAAACAATTGTGCGAAATTAAAAAACATATCGTTTGTCATTATTATGACAGAAATATTAGTACTCGTCATTCTTACATGATTAAATCAATGTTTGTTTGCTGTTTCCTTCAACAGTGACTTCAACATCTCGGTTGGCATTTTCCTGATGTGGTGCAATATTATCAGAAGAAGAAGAAGACTCGAATGAAGAACTATCTGTTTCAGGAACGAATGTCCGATCACGCACACTATCGTCTGAGTAATCAGCTGGTTCGGTTGGCTCTGGGGTAGTTAGTGGAGTGATATAATTCTCAAATGTTTCATGAACTGAAAGAATCCTATGAATTATTAATCATTTGGTGAATACATATCTGCATTTGACAATGTTCCCGGTAGACCACTTTTTGACGTTGTTTCAAGTGCATAAGGTTTGAAAGTTATGTACCGCGAACAATGTCGACTGTGCTGACCATATAATTATAAATAACTTTATTTTCTTGAAAATAAATTTCTAATACCCACTTCAATCAGATTACCACCTAGATCAAGGCAAAATGATAGGTAGGTGTTTGCTCTCCAGTTAGCCCACTACTTACTATACTGCCCTCCTAATAAAGAAGGCAGTATCTCCACAAATGTTAGTTTCGAGATGATGCAGATTTTGGTAAATAAAGCTGTGCCACCATTGAAATATTCATGGATGCTGGAATTGGTCAACTGGGTTGTTGTTCATTTGCTTATCATGGAATACGTTCATATTTTTATGCCATATTCTCATAAATTTCAATTGAAATGGCGGTTACTGCTTTTAAGCAAAGCATATTATTACAAACGGTAAGAATAAACTGCATAAAAAAGCAGTAAATCCAATTAGTTGGCGGTAACTGCTTTTAAGTATAGTATTTCTCAAACGGAAAGCATGGTGGTAACAAAACGCATTTCTTTTTTTTACTTTATTAGTCAAGAACTCTCTTATCACACAATTAAACTCAATTATACATTTTGCTAGAAAACATACTTAGGGCGGGTTTATCAATGCTCGGTTAAATATTGTAGCCTTCGGCTAAGTCTTAGCTGTTGGTCAAAGTGTTTATCAACTGCCAGTTTGCATAAGCTGGCAGTCAAACTTTTGGCTATCCTAGCTGCCACTATCAAGTTGATGTTAACCATAAAACATACAGTTAAATACGAGAAAGTGGTGTTCCGTTATTCTAACCATAGATTCTAACTAACAACTGTGTCATGATTTTTTCATGTTTGCTTACATTTTGCAACAAAGATTATTTCAACTTTAAATTTGATTATGTTATTATCGTTTAGGGTGAAATCGAGAAGCTTATTTGATTATTTTATAGTAGTTTAGTAGCATCTAGGTTCTGTTTGTAATTTATTTCATTGTTATTGTCAATGTATATTGAGGAACTTGACGACCTTTTCCATGAAGAGCTTGGAGATTGGCGAGATATTGTAATTTGTAGAGTACGAAAGACGACCATATACTGTTAAAGAACGGATAAATCCCTTTGAAGAGCTCGATGATGTCGAGTTTATTACTCGGTTTCGATTATCTAAACCCAGTGTTCTCATAATACTCCAACAAATTCCAGCTATTCTCGCCAAGTCACAGCATCCGTCTTTTTGCATTCAATTTATACTTTCATGGTGAACGGCTACTTTTATAAGTACCTAATTGTCGCTCTGACTCCGTGAAATTGGAATATCTTTTTTGTTTTGTGGACATGCTCAAATGCAAACAACTCAACAAAGACACATAGACGAAATAGAAATAAGAGTACCACAATTTTGACACTGACAAGTGAAGTTTTCCACGATGTTGTCAGAGTAAGCTTACGGTGAAATAGAAAAATAATAACTTTCACCTCTATATTCTTGATTCACTGTGTTTTATATGTTACATGCGAATACAATTGATAATATGTATATTTCATGTAACGGGTGATCCTCCTTACACCAAATTAAAATGAGAAATTAACACTCTGACAACATCACACTCACGTTCATAACCCGAACAAGGTTGTCATATGCTCGATTACACTTAGCCTCGAGTTAGCTAGCTGTCAGTTACGAGGTGCATTGATAAACGCTTTCTATTGTAACCAAGACTTTGACTGGCAGCTAGAGATAGCTGAGGGCTACGTAGCTGACAGATTTAACCGAGCATTGATAAACCCGCCCTTAGACATAAAATCAATTATTCAAAAAACACAAAATCTATGTATCAAATATCATCAAACTTCGATCTTAAATCGGCAGCAGCATCATTGACGGGAAGATTCTGCCAAAATTGTCTTCGATTTACAGGTATTAATGTAACCAAATTTTGTAAAATCGCTTGCTTCCTTTCTTCTGCAAATCCTCTTGGTTTTGAAATACTGGCAGGTTTTTTAAAACCACCCTTGGTTACTTTTAAATTCAAAAAATTCAATTCTCTTGGTTCATTTGACAGGAAACTAGTTTTATAAAATAAATTGAAGTTACCTCGCTCAGCAACAACTTCAACCATGTTTTTCAAGTAGGGCCGGGGTGTTGTATGGTTTATTTTATAAATTGATGAATTGTCAGGCCAAACAAAAAAATCCTCCAGCTTCATTTCTTTGATCTCAACCTTTCCGGAATTAGCTGACTGAACGCAAGACACAAAATCTGCGAAGTCATACACCTTCTTCATTCGCTGCAAAGACTGTCCCACCTGGTGGTGAAAACTATCCGCTGACATAAAAGTATGCCCTGGTTCAAAATATCTGAAGGTAATTGTCTGTGCTGCGATTTCATTAGAATTGATAATGCATATTAAGTATGAGAACAGTGACCAATTCTTGTTTTGGCCTGCAAAGTTGTCAAGCCCAATGATTATATTCTCTACATCACAGAGGTGTAACATAAATACGTGAAATGCACTTATCAAGTCTTTCCTTTTTCCTTCGTGATATGCATTCATGCCAGATGCAGGCGAAGGGTTTGATTTTCTGTTTCTTTTCAACGGCTACAAAGCTTTCGTTAAAAACTATGATTCGTTGACAAAACATAACTTTTTTGAACATATCAATTCTGGGCAACATAATCACCTTTTCCAAGTCAGCTGGAACACAAACTGTGCTTGTTGGAAAATCGTTCTCTGCATCAGCCCTGTATTTTTCTCGTCCTTCCTTAGACTTTTTGACAATGACTGTTTGTTATGTTCGGGATTCTGAAGCTTAAAACTCTCACACAGTTCACACTCCTCATAGCCCAATGATGCAAAGGAAATATTTAAATCTTTAGATACGCATTTTCTGTATAGTTCATATGAACACTTTATATTTGGATGGGTTGTAATAAAATCTTTGTGCATACTTCGAATGCTGATATCACTCGGAAGAAATTTTTTGAGAGGAGCATGTTCTCTCCGATAATGGGAGACAGAAGGGTTGAAAAATTCAACATGTTTTTGTATTAATTCCCTGTCTATTCGTAGTGTTTTTGTGTGTTTTCCTCTCCTGTCAAATGAAGGTACGATATTCTCAGGGCCTTCTTTCGCCAAAACATTTGTGATGATTTTGTCGTTCTTTGGATCATATTCTAAAGTGATCAGAAAAAAATGTTTGCACACTTCGTGCATTTTACCATCACTTTTTAAAAAATACTTGAAAGTTCTTTTTCGAGAACTTTCTACACTACCGCGTCTTCTCTTTACATCGTGCACGGTGACATTTGACGAAACAAAAATCCTTCTCTTTTGCCAATTCATCGACCAATACTGCTTGTTTATTGATGCTCGCTGATTCTCATTAAAAATGTTTAACATTTCCTATGGCACAAAAAGCACCCAGGTCGAATGTAGTGTTTGTCTCGTTGCGTCTGAGCATGTTCTTCTTTTCTCTCTTGTTTTGTTACATTATATCTCTTTCTCTTTCTCAGTTCTCCCATTTTAGTATAATTTTCATTGGAATTTTCACTACAAGATGCGGTAGTACTTGCTGAAGTTATGGCACTGGTTGAAGCAGCTGTTGTAATGTTCCTATTGTTGATAGAAGTATCAGTGGCTCTGGATATGTCATCTGATTCTGATTCAACGCTATCTTCTGAATCAGACTGCAAAAAATCAGGGTTTTTATATGAGTCATCAGAATCAGCTAGGAAATTTGTTAAAGTGGATGTAGTTTGCAAAGCTGAATCTTTAATTTCGGCGGTTTTCAGCTTGACCGATTCTAAGTCAATATATTTTTTGGCTTGTGTCCCTTCATTGTCACATCCCTCCTCATCAGAACTTGGATTCATGGCTTCCGTTGTCTGCAGCATTCGCAATATTTTCTTTCCACGGCTTTCCATGATTTAGGTATATTCAGTTTATCTGTTGAAAATAATATCGCACCCCTGGAACAACAATGACTCAAGTGCAAAAAAAGTAATTCCTCAGAAATGACGATTGAAGTTTTTTTATTCCTAATTATTGATTAACAGAGCAACAGTACATTTTCAAAAAAAACAAGAAAGCTATGATGAACACAAAATGTATTCTACTTCCAGATGAAGCATTTAATTTCCAGAAATTTCCGGAAAAATTAACAGTTACAGCTTTTAGAAGTCAATGACCTTCCATTTGCGTCATTGTTCCACTGCGCCTTTCAATATTCGTGAAATTATGACAGAATTTAGTATAAAAATTTATTTATTGGAACCCATGTTTCACAAAACTTATTGCTTCGGGAAGGTAGCCTGTTGGGAAAATAAGTATAAAAAAATATCTATAATAAAAACTTGAGAAAACCAGATGCGAATACTAAATACAACTCTTACAACTTAGAAATAGGTACTGAAAAACGGTTCATAAAATCTAGGAATTATGTTACTTTGTATATCTGCCTTTTTATTCGTACTTATTGGCAATTTCGAATTGCATGCGGGCCTCAAGCATATATTTTTTATACCCCTTGCTCCAGACGAACGTCTACTGGCAGTTTCAATTGGGACAAGTTTCCAGCTCGAATCATCATAGCTTGTTTTGTAGAAGTAGTAATCATGACCTTTTTCAAAACGCATCATTTTAATATCCGACAACTTAATCTACTCACCGTTTACATTATTTGAGTGATTGAAGGCCATCTCATCACTTGGCAGCTTCAAATCCATAAAATCTCCGAAGCTCATTTCTTTCACAATAAAAGGATTCCCTTTTTTCTTTGCAGATCTTATTAAAGAAACGTACTGATCAGGTACGTATATAGGTCCTAACGTTTTCGCCTTCTTGATCGACTTTTCAATAGTGCTATGGACCGCATCTCCCTAATTCTGCGTATGGCACTTACGTCGTTCCAGTTGAAGTCGAGCAAAAAACCTTTGTACTATAGATCAACAATGTCACAATTTACAATTACGTCGTTGTATCACTAGTACTTGACCGACATCACCATAGAAGAGTTATCTATAAAATTTGAGCAGTTAAGTTTTGCCTCGAAAACGATAGAAAAACTTGAGAAAAAAATTGAAAACTTACCGTTAGGACTCAGAGACGATACTAGCAATGATATGAAATTGATTTATTATACAGGCTTCTCATATAATATTATAGAAGATTACATTACTACGACAAGTATTACTGCTTTGAGTACGTTTAATCAATTA
>CAJUYH010008294.1:0-15733 GCA_910591685.1 Galerucella tenella | reverse complement strand
GACAATTACACTGTGGCATATGCTATTTTTTATACATGAATTAAATTGTTATATATAATACCACGAGAGTGAAAATTTTGTCGGCAAAATTTTTCGATTGTCATGAAAGTTTGTTGCTTGGCAATTTTGCGAATGACATCTTTGACAAAACCACGAGCCGTTAGGCGAGTGGATTAAATGTCATGAGCAAAATTACCTAAAAGCAACAAACTTGAATACGACAAGAGAAAAATTTTACCTTACAAAATTTTTAATTGAGTGGTATTCGACATGACTATTTCACGAGAGAAAAACTAAAAAATCATATGCTTAAACGTTTTATTTCTTGCAAACTTCAATTATACAAAGCCAAAAAAATAATAACATGAAAAAAAAATTACTTATAAAAAGTAGAATTATTATAATTGTACGTTGTAGCATTATTGTTTTGCATCATAACCTGTGATGAATTTAAGTTAGAAACTGAGGATTCCTTTTCTTTATTTTTATTTTCTCGAAGGTTCTCTATAAGTTGGAAATGGTGTTCTTCATTTAATTGTAAATATGGTTTCAAAGAATGGGCAGAAGAATGTCCTGTAAGCTTAATTACTTCTTGTTCACCAACTCCTTCCTTTGCTAATGCAGATATTGCAGAAGCTCTATATTCCTTTCTCCCAATTTGGATGTAGGTACTATTAAGGGGAATCTACCAAATTCGACCTTGCACAATTATGCTTTGTATATTTTTTAGTTTCCCTACGTCCTCACGTCTAAGTTCACATAACGAAAATTTTATTAGAAATATGAAAGCTCCGCAACATGTAGGTAGCCAAGCGGTCCAAGCGGATTTTGGTTCACGTACCTCTACAAGCTTTGTCAGTACTGAACTGGGAGACCGCCGAGACCGGCGAGCGTTGAACGGCACGCGAATACCGAAGCAGAGAGACAATGTCAGTCATAGAAGGATAGAAAAGCGAGAGATGGATTTTTATCCGATATTTTAGTGGTAGCAACCGAATTTCAATAAGGAATTGTACGGTCATAAGTAATTCGAGGATTCTGAGATTTTTATATAGTATTCATAAAGCTTCAAATTAGACCCATTATAAATTAGTTTTTCCATTCAATCCATATTTAATTCTTTACAAGGGCTTAAACTTTGCTTAATATGTGTATTTTTCATATTTTTTTCAACAAAATTTGGTTAGCATTTCAAAGTTTTCATTCAATGAGAACTCTAAGTTCAACATTAATCTACATGATATATTTTTTTCTTAATTTTCAATACATCCATTACTTCAAAATTCTTTGCCAAAAATACTTCGATATTTTGTCAAATCACTGCCGATAGATTCCCCTTAAAAATAATCTTGTTGTTGTTAGATAAGGATTGGATTCTCTTTTTTCAATAATTTTTAAAAATAAACGAACGGGACACAAATTGTTGTTAGCATTATTTCTTACCAGCCACTTACTGCCAGATAAAGCTTTTGATCCTCCTTGTGTCGTTTTGGAAAAGATTAAATTATATTCTACCCTGCCAGTAAAATTACCTTTATTATCACATTCTTTTTTAAAGTAATTAATATCACAATTAGCTGCTTCATTTCCACGCCATGCTAATTCGAACGAACATAAATGAAAAAAACTTTTTTTGTAACCCATTGGGATTATCTTCAGAATAGCTTTCTACCATTTCCATTAATTCTTCTTCGGTAAACGAGTTAGAACTTCTTTTTCTGGTTTCAGGTTCAGCCTTAAGCTTTTTACGTTTTGTATCCCTGGCCAATCTAGCAAATTTATAGGTAATATCTTTAAATGGATCAATTTTGATGTTAAATTCTAGAAAATATTTTTCCTGAACCATTTGAGCAGTCGTATTCCAAAGTGTTTTCACACTAGCTTCAGTATAATCAGTTCCATCTCTTTTTTTCATGTTAAAACCATAATCTTCAAGAATTTTTGCTATAACTTGTTCAGAAGTATCCTTTTCTAACGTATAATTACGTGCGTCCAGAAACATTCTAAACTGTTCCCACGCCGACTTTTTTGTCTTCATTGTATTTCGCGGTATACTTTGCTTAATTGTAGGTACTCTCTAATTCATTTATTGAATTATTTCCAAATCTTGTATTATTCATGTTAATAAAACTTATTTAAATTTTTGAAACAGTTTTGATAATTTTTAGACAGTTAAATAATAGATATTTACGTAATTAGTTATGAAAAGAGCGATATTGTTCAACAAGCGTAATATTTGCCAAAACGAGCGCTAGCAGGTTCTGCAAATTACGCGTGTTGAACAATGTCGCTCTCTTCATAACGTGTTCACGTACAACGTTTTATCTAATTCCGCGCTTTCATAATATTCAATAAAATCTTCAATTACAATGATGATATTGAAGTGGAATTAAATGGTGTTAGAAGTATTGTTACTATGATGTATTCACCCAGAAAATTGACTTACTTTAAATAACTGTGTCCTGAATAATGTTTTCAATGTTTATAAATCTCAAAATACTATTGAATTAAAATAATGGATTAATTGTAAAGTTTAAATAATGAAATAATTGTCAGTTTTGACAGTACCTACCTAATTAATAAATTATTCTTTGAAACTCATGTGGTATCTCTATGTTGAAACATAAACAGTTACGTAAAGTTTTTACATAACTACTTTTCATAACTGATATATGAAGGTTATGAAAAATGTTACGTTACCTACGTTAGTTAACGTCAAGGAGTGACGTAAAGTGTCACATTTGATAGCGGAATTAGATAAATAAATAAACAACTTAGTATCCTAAGAAACCACTAACAAAGATTTTACATTGAATTTTATCACAGAGTGATAGAATTTTATACACATAGATTTGATATATTAAACGTCAAAAAATTGCCGCGACAAGACAAAAAATTGCCAGTTCAAAACCCTCAAATTTTGTCAGTTATCAATTTACTCTAGTGATATAGTCAACAGTAAAAACACAAGAGCTTTTTTTTATCGGATAAATTTTTCTATGCAACGAAACAGTTTTGCCAATCACTAATTTTATCTAATGTCAGTTTTTCGAGCAAATTTAGTGATTGGCAAAACTTTGAGTTGAAGAGAAATTTATCTGATAAAAGAAAAGCTCGAGTGTTTTTTGGCAAGATAAATTAACGACAGAATATTGAAATTATAAGTAACCAAACTTGCGACTCATTGTCATTGTGTAAAAGTGACGTCCGCTTACTAGATATTGAGGAAGAGGAGTTTTTTTCGCGATAAAAAAGGATGCACCTTTTTTATCGATGTCAAAGTGACAATAAAATTTCCAGGTATATGACATTTTAACATTGGAGTTAATTTATCAATACAAAATTCAAAACATATACTTCTCTCCACTGGTGCTTCCACCTGATCTCTCTTTATCTTCTCAAGGGAAGGGTTAATACTCACATTCTTACAATTTCAACCAGTTTGGAAAAAGGGTATTCCCATGTGTACATCTTAATAACTTGAATACCGGATATAATTTCATTCATCAATCTCACCCTTTCATCAGTTCGTATAGCAGTTTTTAATCTATATTGTGACGTTTTCTTTCCTAACCATGCTAAAAAAATTAAATTACCTCTGTAACACGCACTTATTTCTTTCTCCATTCGTATTGCCGTTTCTGTTCAATGGAAGCCCTTGCTGGACTTTCTGCTTTGGAATTTTTTGTAAGGGTGGAGTCGGTGATGGTAATTCTTAGGCTAAAAATCGGGAGACTTATGGTCCTCGAACGATGTTCGAGAAGGACACACTGAAATAACTGGGACAATACTAGATGAACACATATTTCACATGAGTTTTGATAGCATGACACCGGAGAACATATTCACTAAGCGAGTGAATATCATCATCCCATCCAGGGAACAGGTATCCAGGTAATTCAGGAGAAATAATCTGGTTCACCGATGGATCCAAAAAAATCCATGATGCTGGGGCTGGTATAAGTGGACCTAGAAAGAAACTGTTCCTTAGCCTTGGTCGATACACAACTGTGTTTCAAGCAAAGACAATTGCCGCTATAGCCTGCAATGATGGAATCATCAGAAGGATACACCGGACAAGAAATTAAAATATTTAGTGTCAGCCAGGCTCTGCTTAAAGCTATACGGTATGCCAGGATCTCAGGACCACTGTAAAATCCCGTGACCTGAAGAGGACGGATGTAGCTCTCTACAATCGACTCTTAATAGGTGCTCTGCGGGAAACAGAGGTCCTGACTCCCAGCAATAATGAGGAACTGGAAAGGTACACAGTATCTATCCAAAACAAAATAGACATTGCCTATAAGGAATCCTGCCCGATGAGGATGGTTCAGACAGGTGGCACGACCAATACCTGGTGGTGCCCTGAACTGGATCACCTCAGAAAGACAGCGAGAACGACCTTTAACAAGGCGAAACGAACAAAACTCAAAGAGGACTGGGGAATATATAAAGCCAACCTCAAAGAGTTCAAAAAAGTCTGCAGACAAAAGCAAAGAGAAGCCTGGAGAGCCTATTGTGAGGCAGTCGAAGACTTCCCACAAATTTCTAGGCTACAGAAGGCACTCTCAAACGACCACCATAAGAGTATCGGCATCCTGACAAGGGAAAATGGCGACAAGGCCGCCAACCTTCAAGAGAGCGCTGAGATTCTTATGGAAACTCACTTCCCAGGTTCTGTCTTTCCTGGAACGTCAAACTGGACGGAAGTATCAACAACACCCTCACAATATGACTGGCAATCTGCTAGTGCACTAATTGATGAGGACAAGATAAGGTGGGCCATATCGGGCTTTTCCCCATTCAAGTCACCAGGACCTGACGGAATAAGACCAGCCCTACTTCAATGGGGAATGGATACTCTTATGCCGCACCTGGTTGGGAATTTTCAGAGCCTCTTTAGCTCTGAGGTATATTCCCAGTAAGTGGAGAGAAGTACGAGTGGTATTTATACCCAAACCAGGTAGGATGGACTACACCTTACCAAAAGCATTCCGACCAATTAGTCTCACATCGTTCTTTTTAAAAACAATGGAGAGGTTATGCGAGCGGTATATAAGAGATGAAGTGCTAGTTCACAACCCTCTTCATCCAAATCAGCATGCATATACTCCGGGAAGGTCCACTGATTCGGCCCTTTACCAAGTGGTTGGCAGAATCGAAAGATCATTGGACAACAAAGAATCCACCCTGGGTATATTCATAGATATCGAGGGAGCGTTTGATAAAACAACCTTTCCAACAAATACCCAACAACTCAACTCCAGGAATGTACCTCTGGTAGTAGGAGAATGGATACTCAAGATGCTCTCTAGTAGAGCAATAAGTATCAATGTAGAAGACATCACAGTAAGAGGACTGGCATGAGGGGATGTCCACAAGGAGGAGTCTTATCACCCCTTCTGTGGAACATAGTCCTAGACACCCTGATTAATCATCTCAACAACAATGGATTCTACACAATTGCATACGCAGATGACATAGTTATCTTGCAGACTGGCAAATTTGTGAACACACTGTGCGATAGAGCGCAGGATGGGCTTAAATTAATTGGAAAATGGTGTAAGGAACACTCACTGTCGATCAATCCCAGAAAGACTGAGATGGTCCTTTTCACCAGGAAAAGAAGTTTATCGGGTTTGAAACCTCCCGAAATCTTCAACAGCAAACTAAACTTTTCGGAAGAGGTGAAATACCTTGGTATTACCCTCGACAGGAAACTAACATGGAACTCTCATCTACATAGCAGAGCAAAAAGAGCATATGTGGCATATGAGCAGTGTCGGAGGACAGTGGGACGCACATGGGGTCTGTCGCCCCGTGTCGTCATCTGGATCTTCACTGCAATAATAAGACCCATGTTAACGTATGGAGCAATTGCATGGGGACCGAAGGTTCTACAAGCAACGGCCATCCAAAAATTATATCAAATACAGCGAATGGCTTGTTTGAACATCACAGGAGCCATGAGAACAACACCAACTGCAGCAATGGAACTAATTACTAGTCTGACCCCTCTGGACCTACACGTCAAGGAGGTTGCGTTAATGGCCATGGTACGATTGCGCACGGCTGGTGTAAACCCCGAAGTAGGAATGGGCCAATTGAGGTTGAGCCTATGGAAGGAAGCGCTCACTGCGCTACCTCTGCTGCAGGCAGCCAACGATGCAATTGAACCCAGGTTTTTGTTTAACAAACCCTACAAAATTCAAATAAAACAGAACACAGAGCCAGATGCTGCAAATGCAATATGCATATATACAGATGGTTCAAAAATGAAAGAAGGCTCAGGCTGTGGAGTTTACTCGAGAGCACTGAGCCTCAAGATTAAGTGGGGAATGGGAAACAATACCAGCGTGGTTCAAACAGAACTGGCTGGTATCTCAATTGCCACAAAAGAACTAACCAGAAGAGGAATTTCTGGCAAAACCATATAATAATCTGCACTGATAGTAGACAAGCCCTATTAGCATTGAACAGACAACGTGTTATATCGAGGCTAGTACTAGAGTGCCACCAAGATTTAGCTGACGTCTCGGCAGATAACAACATTATCCTGAGGTGGGTTAAAGGGCACGACAGGAGTAAAGGAAATCGCATTGCTGATTCTTTAGCCAGGGAAGCCACTGGACTAAAAATTCTAGGACCCAGTGACAACTACGGCCTAACGACTTCGACAATTGCGGAACAAGCCAAACGTTATCCCCATGCTCAATCCCAAAGGATGCAGTTTTGCCAGGATCGCCCTGGGCGACCCTCGGAAGCTGGCGCCGAAGAAATATTTGGCGATGACCAGGAAAAACCTACGTTTAACAGTAGGATTTCTGACTGGTCACTGTCAACTAAGTAAACACCTCCATACTATGGGGCTAGTGGACACACCTTTATGCAGGATGTGTGAACAGGAAGATGAAACTGTCAGGCATGTCTTATGCGAGTGTCCGGAGTTATCGTCAATAAGAGAGTGTGTGTTCGGTGAGTCTTGGCCTACACCTGCCGATATAAAGGAGATGTCTCCCAGTGACCTGTCCACCTTCCTGAGAAGGACAGGATGGACAATGACCTAGGAGGACAACTCCTCGGGAGGATGTACAATAGGTCACATGTGGCCTAAGTCCTGTGAGCCTACACACTCACCCTCCCTACTCTACAGATACAGATACAGAGCTATCAGCAATCCAACAACTAGGTCTACACTGGTAAAAAAACTGTGAAGAATCACTTAACATGCTGGCAAGAAACAACATAGTGTCTCTAATATGGGTGTTGGCAAATGAGGAGATTGCAGGGACAGCAGATCAGTTGGGTGAAGAAGGTTTTAAAGGAGCCTTCACAAGTCCGAAACCGTTTTGTGGAATTACAAAGGATTACTTAAGAGGGGAAGTCGGGAACTGGCTAGTTAAGGAACACCAACTCAAATGGACGCTGACACAAGGACACCTCCATACAAAGAGACTGAATAAGTTAGACAAGGAACTCTCGTCCAGGCTGTTGAAACTGGGTGAGAGAAATTTGAAGACATTTACCGACCTGGTGACTGGACACTGTACCCTGAGTAAGCATCTGCACATAGTGAACCTATGTGCAGAAAATGTGAAATCTACTCACATACTCTGCTTCTGTGAGTACTTACAATATAATAATAATGATAATACTTTCATTGCTCTCAAAACAAAATAGTTTACAGCAAGAAATCTGAGTAACAAAAAAAAAGAAAAACAATTATTACCTAGTATACAACACTTAAAGGTAGAGAGAGAGAAAAAAAAACGAAGAATATTCAACAAAACAAATTGAAACCTATATAAGGCTTAATTATTCGTTAATGATAAATGATCTTAATACAAGAGCTCAGACGGAAGCACTGTGGAGTAAAAATAATACATCCATCACACTTACTGAAAATCCCTCCAGTTAAATTGGTGGCCTATATAGAAGACACGAAGCTTCTGGAATGGAAGTAAGTAGATAACATGGGTAATTGGACAAAGATTCAGTTCAAGTGCCTGGGCCGTTGAGTACAACCCAAACGTATGAATGAATGCCGTTGCTATCCATTTTAGATGGAAGGTGTCGACAGGAATAGGAAAGTCATTAAGTTAGCTGAATTTGGTTCCTTTATTTCAATACAAGTAATGGGCTGGTCGAAATATGCCGATGCAAGTGCGCTATTATATATTATTATACTTACACTGAAATGGTATAGAAAGTAATAAGAATACAGCTCCCAACAAAGCGGTCCATCCGATGATGGAATACAGCAAAGCCATAACTACCAACGTTTGTAAAGGTCCCATGTAAAAATAATGTAGATGATTCACAGCTTGATCGAATCTCCCGACGTCATTTGATAATAAATTCACCATTTGACCTATGGTTGTTTCAGCCAATGCTGATTTACTCAACTTCAAAGATTTTCTGTAGATAAGCGAGCACGAAGCTACTCTCATCTTCATACCGACTTGCATCATCGCCAAATTGAATCTATGTATCAAAAGTACATTTAAAGACGATGCTAGAACTATTAGTCCCGCGTAGAAGTAAATGTCGTTTTGACCATCATTAGTTCCGGTTGTTTCGTACACTAGCAGTAGTCTGGATATCAAAAATGGTTGTACCATTCTAAAAACAATAAAAATGGCATTAGTTTTGTTTTGATGGAGAAATTTGTGAATTGATTTGATATAATTCATCTGAAATTAAAAGAACATACTAATTTATTATGCTGATATCGCAAAATAGTTCCGGTCCCCATAAGAGTGGTTCAGTCTCCCTTTTTGCTAGTTCTTCTGCTATTGAATTTCCTTCTATCCCACTGTGTCCTGAATCCACAGTAAGGTATTATTCTCGCCTAGTTCATTGAGTTTCCCTAGACATTCCCATACCATTCTGGAACTGATTACTGCTTGCTTCCACCTTGTGACATGTACCAGGTTTTCTTATACAGTGTGGAAACCACTTACGGAATAAAACTCTTTATGTCATTATTTTGGAAAATTATAAAAAATGCCGAGACACGTCAACTGTTGAATTGAGTTGTGCGTTATGTAAACATGAATGTAAATGTACAGGGTGATTCACGCAAGTATGCCATAGGCGGTGTTTTTTTTTAATGAAACACCCTATATATTTGCATATTTTTGAAATCCTCTTGATAAACCGATTCCAACAAACTGAATGATGTATGGTCAATTATGAATTATACAGGGTGAAATTTTTATTTTTACAGTTATTAAACACATACATAAAATACCTGATGTATTTGATTTTAATACATTAAAATAAATGCTCAAATGTTCTCCACCTAGTTGTTGGCAATAGCACAGTCTCCTTTAGAACTCCTCCTTAACTTTGTTTAAAGTTTGAGGTGAAATATTCCGTATATCTGTAGTTATCCTGTCTTTGAGGTCTACAATGCTAGTTGGTTGTGTTGCATATACTTTGTTCTTGAGATAACCCCACAGAAAAAAATCTAACGACGTAAGGTCTGGCGATCTAGCTGGCCACTCAATAGTACCTCTTCGTCCAATCCATTTATTGGGGAAGATTTCATCTAAATAAGTTCTTACCATTAAAGCATAATGGAGTGTTGCCCCGTCTTGCTGGAACCAAACATTTTCATTCGGTAAGCTAGGATCTATTGCGTTGGGATATAAGTTTGCCAACGCAGGAATAACTTCATTTCTAAGCATATTAAAATATTTTTCAACTGTCAAATTTCCATCTATAAATATAGGACCAATAATATGGTCGCCTATGATACCGGCCCAAACGTTCACCTTTTGAGGGTACTGAGTATGTGTCTCACGCATCCAATTAGGATTCTTTGCTGACCAATATCTACAGTTCTGTCGGTTTACCTCTCTATTCAATGTGAATGTTGATTCGTCAGAAAAAAGAATGGTACCAAGAGCTATCTCATTTCTGTTCAGCTTATTCATCAATTTTTCGCAGAAATCCATTCTACGATCTGGATCGTCTTCTGTTAACTCCTGCACAAAAGTTAATTTGTAGGGATGAAGTTTTTCTTTCTGAAGACATCTTAGAACAGTTGTATGACTAACATTATTTTCACGGGCAATTTGACGTGTACTTGAAGTTGGATTCACTTCGACACTTAACAAAATATCCACGTTCACATCATCTTCAACGAAGTGTGGTTTTCTTTTCAATGGTTTGACATGTCCAAGTTCTCTGAATTGTGCATGAATTTTAGACACAGTACTGTGTGAAATATTAGGCAATTCGGGATACCTGTGATTAAATAAGTTTGCCACTTCAACTTGACTTATGCAGTTATCCCCGTACCCGATCATCATTAAAATCTCAATTCGGTGGGTCTCAGTTAAATATTCCATTGTTATGTCAACAAGGAAAGAGTGTTTGACAAAGATTTTACTTTTTCAGTATAAACTATCAACACAACAACAACAACTGACAGAATAGAAAACAATCCACATTATTTACCAATTTAAAACAATCCACATTATTCACCGATTTTGTCTAATTATTGGCGTTTTTAGGCAATGTTTAGGTATTAATGATATAATTCATGGGCGTAGCAGGTTTTGTTCAATATACAAATACGTCTAATAATTAGTTAGTTTAGATTTTTGATTAATCCATATTTAGCTAATTTAAAAAAATACCAATATTTCAAGTGTAATAAATTATTAATTTTAAAACTTCACCCTGTATAATTCATAATTGACCATACATTATTTAGTTTGTTGGAATCGGTTCATTAAGAGGATTTCAAAAATATGCAAATATACAGGGCATTTCATTAAAAAAAAACACCGACTATGACATACTTGCGTGAATCACCCTGTACATTTAAATTTATGTTTACATAACGCACAACTCAATTCAAAAGTTGATGTGTCTCGGCATTTTTTATAATTTTCTAAAATAATGACATAAAGAATTTTATTCCATAAGTGGTTTCCACACTGTATCTTTGGTGACTAATATATGTTTCACTTATCAAATTACTTACTTGATACCTTCTGTTATAAACACCACTGTATTTAAGAGAATAACTTCAGAAATGAAGGTTCCCAGTAATACTTTCACGAAGGAAGGGTTTTTATTTTTAGCTAAATGTGCTGTCCATCTCCTTTCCAAATTCTCTCCAAGAGCCCCAGAATCGTGAAGCTCTCGGCTTTGGTACATGTCATCTTCTGTGAGTTCTCGTTTGTAACCTTTCACGAAATAAGGTAGCAACCAGCTGAAAGATACAATATACTTTGTGAATAAAGATTTTTACTACTATATTTGTAGTGGAGAGAGAGGAGGAGGAAGTGGAGAGAAATTGTATACAAGGCGAAAAAACACAAAAAACTATGAAAAAAAGAGATCTCAGAGAACTAGGCGGAGTGATTCACCGCAATGAAGGAATCCAAGAGCTCCAAGATGGAGCGCTAGTCATTTCTAAAGAAATGATTGTCCTTTACAGAGAGAATAGTTGGTGGTATTAAGTATGTTCCCAGCATGGAAAGAGTGAGGGTGTTGAAGGAATAAAACTATACAATCGTTATTACGTAACCTGTACATCTTAAAATTCATTTTTGCCAACTTGATCTTTTCTGACCAAATTGACAATTAATTTCTAACAACAATAGGATATTATTTTAGCCATTGTAACTTGAAAATAAAACATTATTTCATGAGAGAACCATAATTATTAAACTAAAAATCCCTTCGATTGATAAATTGAATTGAAAAAATAAAATAAGTAGGTACCTACACCTATTCTAAACATAAAATATAAATTATTTTTTCAATTTCTTGGGAAATTAAACCACAATATTTTTAAATTCTTTATTTCAACGTTTCGGTAGCGTTCCAGCTACCGTTGTCAAGAAAAAATAAGTAGAAATTAATTTTTATCCCTAACTGACACAACAGAAAAAACTTGACAACTAGACAATCAAAAATTATTTTGAAGAATGAATAATATACCACAAGGAACATACAGAAGATATAAAATATAAACTTCTTGAAAAAATTAAAGTAAAAATCCATTCTAAAAACATAATTTTAATGAATTAAGTGCTCAAATAAACCACCTTGCTTTACCAGACAATAACCAAATCTGTTAAAATAGTGGGACAATCAATATTCGGCCAGCCTCTAGAAATAAGAAGACTCCTCGATGCGCGCGCGCAATCATTCTTCCTCCCTCTCTTTCAAGCTGTTTTTCTCATATTTTTCTTGTCGTACGTGAAAATCAGAATCCGGCATAATATTTAGTTCTTAAAATAATAATAAATGATAAACAATGAGATAACGAAATATGATGACAATTGTGAATATTATTTTGCATCCACAGCTGCAGCCGAGGTACTTAAGGTACTTGTGGTGTAGGCAAAATTATAGATAAGCAACACATGAATGGAAGAGAAAGCCTGACCTAAATTGAAGCCCACGGATATCTCAAACTTCCTTCAAGGCATATAATGAGTATTGAATCCTAGAGTGCCACACCTGGAAAGAAGAGAAAGACTGACTTAAATTGAAACCTATGGATATCCCAAACTTCATTCAAGGAATACTTGCAAGAGTATTGAATCCTAGAGTACCAAACCTGGGTAGAAGAGGAAGACTGACCTAAATTCAAGCCTATGGATATCCCAAACTCTCTTCGAGGAATACTTTGAAGAGTATTGAATCCTAGAGTACCACACCTGGATAGAAGAAGAAGACTGGAGTAAATTGAAGCCTATGGATATCCCAAACTTCCTTCAAGGAATACTTTAAAGAGTATTGAATACTAGAGTACCACACCTGGATAGAAAAGGAAGACTGAAGTAAATTGAAGGCTATTGATATCCTAAACTTCCTTCCAGGAATATGACTAAGAATATTGAATTCTAGACTACAACACCTGGATAGAAGAGGAAAACTGACCTAAATTTAAGTCTTTGGTTATCCCAAACTTCCTTCAAGGAATATGATTAAAGGAACTACTCGACTGTGTTACTTTCCTCAGGAGCTGAATAGAAAAATAATACAGGATAGAGAATGTTTACCCAAAAAAACATACTCACCAAAAAAATAAAGTTTATATCACATTAGCCCTATCTCTTGGAGAAGTTTTCTTTGTCGGTGCATTTGATCGTACTTCCTCCATTATTTATATATATCTGTAAGTAATAAATAAATAATACATTCAAGCAATAACGAGGAAAAAAATTTTTAACAAGAATAAATGCAAGAGAAACGCATACTTACAACTATATCCAAAAAATCTCAGATTTACCCTCGCTTGTATCCTTCTCGCCGTACTTATATGGCGTTCAATTGGAATAGCGAGTTATAGAATAGAATTTTTTGGTATAAAAACATGTATGTCCTTGAGAGATAGCTAAGAAAATACACTGATAAAAATGATCAAATTTATAAATATTGCGAAATGATTCAGCGAAAAAGTGAAGTATTATATGACAAGTATATTATTGTAAAAAAGGCACCTTTCAGACATGCTTCTTGTTTGCCGGTGTATTATTATTATTAGATGGATGGAGGGATTTTTTGACAGGACGAAAATATAATAAAAATTTTTAAGAACATTGAATACTAAATAGTTATAATTTTTCTAACGCCCTATCAGTTTCGAAAAATATTTTTCAAAAACAGTGACCGTTCAACTAAGAAGCAACAACTACTTACCGGGCTATAGGCACCGACGGCTATTGAGTTACACTTCAAAGTCAAACGGAAAGGGAAAATCTTAAGATTTGGCGATGATCAAAAATTGGAGAATAAAGAATATTCCGAACAGTCAAAAATATTTGAAGACCGTAGAAACATGAGAATTCTACACATCCACATTATTTAAACCATCATACATTTTGATATTTGATAAGAATAAAAAATTTAAAGTCAAAGCTAAATAATAATTAATTAATATATCTGAAAATTGTATATTTATTTTTAAATTGTTTAATAAATAAAGATTATTGAGTCAGAATTTGATTTAAAAATGATTCAGCATTGAACCCAACTCTGATATGAGAATTTTTTCAAGTAAATTTAAAAAAATGATATATAAATACAAAAAATAATATAGCAAAATTTAAAACATTCTGAACTAAATTCAATATAAAATATCGACCAAATGTGGGGATTTGGAATTTTCATTGTTAACTATAAAATAAATTATTTTAAGAATCAATTATAGAAGTAATATTTGTGAAAAGAGATAATTATTATTAATAACTGATTTTTCAAACTAAATAAAATGGATACCAGAAGTAAATGTTTAATAAATAGTTTTATAAGAGATTAATGAGGAGAGAGAAGAGAATGAATGAATTAAACTAGGTTATATACAAGAAAAAGTACAAATAGTAGAAACAAATAAAAAATTAAAAGATATTAGAGAAAGAGGTAGAATTCCATCCGCACTTTTCTTTGGTATTATTTTGTTAATTTCAAGAGGAAGGGTGTATGCAAATATTATATTTCCTTCCCCTTCCCCACAATGTAAGGATATCATCATATATAAATATGTCCATAATTCCATTTATTTTCTTAGATTTTTCTGTCTGGCAGCAAATGAAACTCGTAATGTCACTCAAGGTATTGGTAAAATTAGTTTCAGTGTATACAAGAGTACATATTTACTGAAGTGATATGTAGGATAAAATAAAACAATTTATCTTGTACACTTCATCATTATATTCAATTTTCAAAGTGATATGTACTTAATGTTGATGACAAAACAAATGAACTTGCCTTGAACAATATAAGCTGATTAATGTATGCATGAATAATCAAACAATCATTTGTTGTACAATAACTTACATTAAAGCCGTTTTGAAGAATTACAACTTCAGAAAAGTTGAATATTTTCAAACTTGGAAGCACTATCACAGTTTTTGTTCGACCCATTAACATTTTTTTGTTAATGTTGATGAACTTTCACCAAATATTGAAGGTAGTGACATGAATTGAAGTAATATGTAGTTTTTTGGTTACCCTACATTTTCTTGGAAAAAAATAGGAGTTGCAAAAACGCAACACCGGACAAATGAATAAAATAAATTTCTATGTATTCAAATAATCCTGTGATTATTTTTTAAATGTTGTACACCGTCCTTTTTTCTTGTCTTTGGCAATCCTTATAGCATCTTCTTGAAATAATACAACAGCTTCTGCTTCACATTCTAGTTGGACTCTACTCAACAAATTATCAAAAGTTCCGCGAAAATCTTCGTCTCCACTACTACTACTACTACAGAATGTGCAGGCGAGCCTTGACCTTGCCAAACTAAAGTCTTGGTTCCGGCACTGAGGCCACTGGCGGGCCCATTGTGCCATTCCTGCTACCTAGACATCCATGAAGCCGAGCCCTTCAATAAAGGCCACAACCTTTCTCAGTGGATGCCTGCTTGTGTCTCCAGGAGCCATGACAGGGACTCCGAAGATTCGCCTGCGTAATACAGCCCAGTGTGGACACTCTAAGAGAACATGGACTGACGTTTCATCAGTCATGCCGCAACCCCTACATAGGGAACTTTCCTCTACTCCTAGATTGTAGAGGTGCTTCCTCATTCAGCAGTGCCCTGTTAGGAGTCTTGCTATCTTCCTCAACTTACTCCTTGGTAGTTCAATAGCTGCCCCAGCTTGTCCATCAGTCCATCCCTTCAGTAGAAGTTTGGATTGTCTAGGACCCTGCAGAGCATTCCAATGAGCGAGGTGCTGGTTCCTCAGCCACTTCCTCGTC